>LOJH01010918.1:3909-15625 GCA_001685095.1 Ellobius talpinus
ATCTATCTATCTATCTATCTATATCAAATCTATCTATCTATACTCCCTGTATGTATTTGAAAACATAATTCAGAGCATTATTAAAATGCATGATGGGTAGTAATCACCATTGTTTGGGAAAGCAAAGTAAAAATTAGACTGGAATGAGTGATATAGCTCCTTGGCTCGCTTAGCTGATGGGAGCCTGTTAGTGAGTCCTTCTTCAGTACACAGGGCAGCAGTGGCATCCTTAATATTATTCCTGCCCTAATCAGGACTGGCTTGGACATGAGCAGATGGGAATTTAGTAGCACCAGTGATGGACAATTAGAAGCTGCAGACCTTATACTACAGAGCACAGTTAACCATTTAAAGTTGTAGAGACAGGTGCTTAGATATGGTAAATTGGACAATGCAGTGGCTTAAAAGAGAAATGTCCCCCACAGTTTCATTTAAACCCCCAATCCCAGTTGGTGGCATTATTTGGGAGAGGTTTAGCTCGTGGAACCTTGCTAGAGGAAGGCACATCACTGGGGGCTGATTTGAGAGCTCATAGTCTCACCTTACTTCCAGTTTGCCCTCTCTGCTTCATGCTTATGGCTCAAGATACATCCTCTCAGTATTCTGCTATGGCCCCATGCCACTCCTTTCACCTGCCTCCCTACCAAGAGAGATTGAAGTCCAAATAAACCATTTCTTCTATAAGTTGGTTATGGTATGTTATCTCAGGAACAGAAAAGTGATTTGTACAGGAGGTGTGAGCGTGGAACAAACTTTAAGGTTGTACCGTGTTCTGGAAATAGTCTTAATAAATGCCTAAACTCCTTAGCATCTGCTGCCTAGTACTGTTAGAGTTGAATATGTAATTGATGCACTCAGCCTCGTGTTAGAACTAGTCAGTAGCTATTAGCTGCTCGTTTCTGAATAATGTTTTACAATGTTGATTAGTTAAGCTCCTTTTCTTATGTAACTCCAAGCTCTACCTGTATTAGCCATTGACTGAGAGTCCTTTTGTTCAATTTAGATAGAAATCAAGAGAACACAAAATGCAGCTCCCTTTGGTGCAGCCTGCAGTTCTCAGTGCTAGCTGCTCTCAGCAGCAGCTTGCTCTGCTAGAAGTGCTCAGTGTTACTAGCTGTCTCTGCCAGCAGCTCAGCCTGCTCCTTTAAGATGGAAATCACAACTAGGCCAACTAGAAACACCAGAATGAGGTTATATAGAGGTTTGTACTGCAAGGTAAAGAAGACAGTATAAAATACCGGGTTTCTACTGTCTTTTTAGGTTCCGCCCCACACACTCTAGAATATGCATTGTTGGCATCCTCTTTTACATTTTTAATAGAATGAATAAAAATGCCTGAAATGTAGACTCTTTTCCTGACACTTCCACACAGGAAGTCCATCATTATACTGAAAGCTCTCATATTATATACTCTGAGGCTATCCCATCAAGTTGACCCTCTCTCTGGTGAGGCAACAAGTTGACTTCAATTGTGCTGTCCTTTGGAGCAGTCAGTGCTAATTAATTGTCACATAGTGACCAGGTGGATTCTCAGAGGATCACTAAGCAAACATCACCCTTTGCTGTACATCTTTAAAAGTCAAACAAAGTTTTAAAGATTTTATTTTTTTATGTTATGTGTATGGGTATTTTGCCTGCATGTAAGTCGGTGTACCACACGTGTGCAGTGACTGTAGAAACCAGAAGAAGGTGTCAGATCTCCTTGGACTGGAGTTATGAATGGTTGGCTTTTGCCATGTGTGTGCTCTTACATGGCTATGGTTTGGGAAGCCAACAGGAAGTATGGGAGCCTATTGTGTCCCACGCAAAAGCAACAGAGGAGGTCAGCAATATATATTGTTTCAGGGATGTCAGAAGAAATGTTATATGTATTCTCAGACTTGATCTAGTTTTACAATAAGAAAAAATAACTTGATCTACAAATGCTTTTATGGTCTATAGTGCAAGTTCCCTCAAAAAAGTTTGGGCACTCATTAGCATATGAATGCTGTTGTTGTAAGAGGTTGCTTGTTGGTTCCTGGCTGCTTAGCTGCGAAATAAGAAACTATTAGTTAAATCACTGCTAGGCCCACTAGCTCTAGCTTCTTATTGGCTAACTCTTACATCTTAATTTTACCCATTTCTAGTCATCTGTGTATTGCCACGTGGCTGTGGCTTACCAGGTAAAGTTCTGGCATCTGTCTCTGGTGGGGCTACATGGCTTCTCTTTATTCCTCCTTTCTTCTCCAAGCATTCAGTTTAGCTTTCCCTGCCTAGCTCTACCCTTTTGCCCTATCACAGGCCAAGACAGTTTCTTTATTAACCAATGGTATGCACAGCATACAGAGAGGAATCCCACATCATGCGGTAAGCTTCTTGACCTGAGAGCAAAGATGCTGGGAACCTAGATGTGGTAGAGATTGAGAATGCCTGAGCATGTGTTTATCAAAGTGAAAAGAACAGATAATCCTGGTTAGACTCAGCAGGACTCAAAACAAAGCAAAAAGACATGGGTATGGGGAAGGAAACTGCAAAAGGAGAGGGTGAATAACAAGGATAAGACAGCAAAACAGAAATAAGAAAGTATGGTGGTCTTAGAATGTGTGTGTGTGTGTACAGACAGATATAAATATAAACAAATTCCATGAAAGCTATTAAAAGAAATGTTTTTCTCAAACCTTTTTTGGACTTCAAATGAGTTTGAATTTCATCTTCTCCTGAAAAGTGGCAATACAGAGCGACATCAAATGCAAAGCCAAACTTTTCAACTTTGTTTTTAAGTTGTGAACCAACTATGAAGCCTTAAGGACGTAGTTTCTTTCATCAGAAATGACTAATGTGTTCTCTGTCAACTAGTGGGATCAGATGGTCTTCAATTAACTTTCCATCTCCGAAACAGTAAGGCCTCTTCATTTCATGACTTCACAAGCAAAACGGATCAAGGCTGAGGTCAGTTTGAAGTCCTAAATTGTGTCATGCCTGGGTACAGTTCTTCTGTACCATCAAGTCCTCCTTTTAGGACATGAAGGTATTAGATTACAGACTCCGAAGTTCTTTTAAAAATTAATCTGTCCTTTGAGAATTTCATCTTCCATTAAAACAGTAAATTCTGGCCCCGCTCATCCCCTCACCTTCTCTTAGAATTCTCCTGCTTCCGCCAGCCCTCCCTCCTCCAAGGCCTCTTTCCACATTCATAACTTTCTGTTTTGTTGTTGGTTGTGCTTTGTGGTCTTTTGGGTTAACCAGGTTGTGTGGTCATGGGTCTGGAACCGTCTACCCGAATGTGCGTTATACCAATGGCTACATCCTTGAAGACAATTTCTTGTCATATAGCTGTCCTCAAATCCTAATATGGGCAGAGATGGGCCTCATGAGACACTTTCTATGACTGAACATTTTAATGATTCAGTCTGGGTCCCTATGTAGATAGCTATATCTGCTGTGAGTTGATCATTGCCATTCCATACCTGTATGACAGGGCCATGTGACCCTGCTTTCTGTCCTCTGGCTCCTACGTTCCTTTGGCTTCCTCTTTTGTGATAGTCCCTGAGCCTTGGAAAGGATCACATGGGTGTCTCATTTATGGCTGAGCACTCAACAGTCACTTGTTCTTGGGAACTTGCCCAGCCTTTCATTAACCTCTGTTCAGTGTAAAAGGAAGCTTCTTTGCTTAAGGCTATGGACAACACCATTCCTGGGTCCCTATAGCCTGTTGCTGGTCTCTGCTGCAATGTAGACACTGGTATTCTTTGTTATTGCCTTTCCATTATTCTGATACCAGTAGCAGATTTTATAGTTGAGACAGGCTTTCAGCTTCAGCCCAGGACACTGAGACAAATATTAGCACAGTTTCCATTTTATAGAGGCAGTTTTCTAAGAGCTCTTCTTGTAAATTTTTTAACAACTACATAAGAGGATATGAAAATATCCACAGAAATCATAAGATGTCCAAAAGAGACAAGTAGGCTCAAGATTGTGTTAATAGTTTGGTTACTCTGTGTACCTTTGTCTCAAATGTAAGATTTTTTTATATATGGAAATCTAGGCATATCTGCTGTGAAAAATTTTAAGATCTAACCTCTGCAAAGATTTGCAAATTATCATATAGAAATGTATTCAAAGTAGACCTTATGCATGTTTTACCTTGATCATTTGTTTTTTGAGAATCCACAGAAATATTTTTATAATCTGTATCATTGGTGTGTGTATGTGTGTGTGTGTGTGTGTGTGTGTGTGTGGTATTCAGGTGAATGTGCACATGTATAGAGTCTTGATGTTGTAACACTTGGTGTCTTCATTCCTCACCATATGGTTTTTAAACCTTACGTTTGTTAATGTGTATGTGTGTGGTTGTGTGTGCGTGCGTGTGTGCCTGCATGTATGTATGTGCATCATGTATATGCAGTGCTCCTGAATGCCAGAAGTTGTCACCAGATGACCCATAACTAGAGTGACAGATTGTGGTAAGCCACTCTTTTTGGGTTTGGGGAACAATTCATTAGACCTCTGAGAAGAGTAGCAAGTACCTTTAACTGCTGAACTACCTCTCCCGATCTTCCACCTTATTTTCTTATTTCTTTTCTCTTTATGAGATTATAATATAATTACATAATTTCTTCCTTCTCCTTCCTCTCTCCAAAAGCTTCCATATACCCTTACTTGTTTTCTTTCAAATTCATGGTCTTTTTTTTCATTAATTTTTGCTATATGCAGCTATGTGCACATAAATACAATGTACTCAGTCTGTGTAATACTACTTATGTTTATATGTTTTCAGGGCTGACTCTTCGGTATTGGATATCAATTGTTCTGCTCTTCTCTCAGAATTTCCTAGTTACCTGTCATTCTCTAGTGGGGTTATTTTTGAGACAGTTTCACTGAACCTGGAGCTCAGCGACTAGAATGGTCCTTCAACCAGCCCTAAGGATCTTCCTGCCTCTGTCTCCTGCCCTCTACTCCCTAAGCCCAGGGTTACAGGCCTGTTTTGTCATACCCAGATTTGTACAGGGGTTCTAGAGATCTGAACTCAGATTTCTGTGCTTGTGTGGCAAGTATGTTACCAATTAAACCACCTCAGCGTCCCTAATCCACACTATTTTCAGACAAACTGAAGAGGTGCTCTTTTATTCTTTTTCTTCTGCTTTCAGTAGCAGCTAAACTTCTTTTGTAAAAATGAGGTCATGAGCAGACAAAAGCTCAGTGTGTGTGTGTGTTTCCCAACAGCTCCAATTTGAATTCTTGTGGAGACCACTTGTAAAAGTTAGGTTTTAGCTCTGTCATGTTCAACCTCAATTTATTAGCTAGCAAATTCCTTTTTGTTGGCTAAGCCTCTAGCAGCCAGTTCCTACGACCCCCTATTTTGTTACTCCCATCCATCTACTTATTTGTTCGTCTGACCTTAGAAGAAATATTCTGCAGACTTTCTTAGCATCTTTGATGCGAGGTTTAATGATCTAATTGTTTGCTGTCATTTGAGGGGGAAGCTGTTCACAAATTGAAATCCTCTTGTCACCAAATGTGATTTAAAAAAAAAGTAAAGGGCTGGAGAGATGGCTCAGTCATTAAAGGCTAGGCTCACAACAAAAACAAAACAAAAAATAAATATACAACCTGAGTACTGAAACATACAAATCAACAGCATCTCTCTGGGCTTTGGTAAAGGTAGAAAAGGAATATCAGTTTGCTATATTCTCAGAAAATATGGCTTAGCTCAGATATACTTACCATTCAGTTTTGAGTGTACACTCAACACAGCGGATAACTTTGTTTATTGTTTTGTGTTCCTAAAATTCTCATTTGCATCTGTTTGCCTGTTTAATATACAATCAGTGACCACATGCATACAGGTCTTGGCTGGTTCACGTTCTGCAGAAGGTCTCATGACAAATATACTGTTCAGCTGATATGTTTTGTTATCTCCTTAAGAGAATGCTGTTTGAGAGAAAAGAGGCAAAGTGGGAGTGTGCTTTTAATTTTCAGAATTAGCTCATAGCAGGCTAAATTCTCTGCCCAGTATCAGTACAGCCACAGGCACATACTATCTGAGACAATGGCGTCATGTGCTTGGGTATGACTTGTTGACTAAGGAAGGAATGGTTTCCACTAGGAAGACTCATTCACATCATCAGAAAGTGCGGGATGGCTGAAAGTTGAGAAGCTTTTCATTCACTAGAGAAAATGCAAAACTTATAATGTAGGTAAAGTCATTTTCCTTGTAAAATCTTTCTAGAAAGATAGTTTTTGGTGCTCCAGCTTTTGGGGAGCTTCGGGTGTTCCTTGACTTCTAACACATAACCTCTTCTACCTCTTTGTATAATCATATTTCCTATGTGTTCTTTTCTGTCCAAATTTTAATCAGTTAAAATTCTCTCTCTCTCTCTCTCCAGATCACACACTCCCCCTAATGATATCCTCATAACCTGATCATATCTGAAAAGGATGTTTGTTCAAATAAGGTGAATACAGTAATCGGCATGGTAGCTAAGGACGAAAGCTTCTTTGTGAGGATAGAATTCAATCTATATATAAGAGTGAGTGGAGAAGAAAGGAAGGTCAAAGAGAAGAAACAAAGGGGAGAAGATGAAGATAAGGATGAAGCTTGTTCTATTTCATAATTAGAATTTGTTTAATAACTTAGTGTCAGTAGACTTAATGGTGGGGTCATAAGCAGACCACATGAAGTTTTGAAAAGCGAATTTATAAGTGACACTTTCAAGAAGAAGGAACAATGACAAGAGAGGCCATAAAACTGTGTACATGTGTGAGCGAGGCCTGTGTGGATGATATTTATACATGTGTAAAGCACTCCTAGTTCTGTATGCATTGAGGCAGCCTTCTCTGTTTCTTCTGGTCTTTTGACCATTCCTGTCCTTCCTCAGTGTTAGGAGGATGAGAATCTCTTGATGTAGTGATAACAAGGTGATCTTTTGAGAAATTAACTATACAGGGGCATATGGATGTATCAAGATCAAAGACCAGTCTTCTGGAATAATAATAAATGTGGTGAAGCAGACCCTCTGCCCTACTGCGTGCTGATGAAACAAGACTTTCTCTGTGGTGAATAAGACCTACTGCCCTACTTGGTTTTCTCAGTGTTGGACTGCACACTAGCTGGATAGAGATGGCTAGGTGTCGCATGTAATAATATATCACACATGATAATAATTCACTCTGTCTACTTCTAAGAGAAGTCACCAACAGCTCAGATCCTATTCTTTAAAATTTTTGTTCTTGATTTGTATTCCTTATGCCTTGTGAAACAAAAGTAATGTCATAGTTAAGAGAAAAACATTTTTTTCTGGACATGGCAGGTCACATCTTTAATCTCTGCAGTTTTGCAAGCTGAGGTGGGAGTATTAGCATATGTCTGAGACCATTCTGAGCTACATAGTGTGTTCCAGGATAGCCTGCACTAACAAGTGAGCACTTCTATGAGAAGTAAAGCAAACTAAACCCCTTGTTCTCTGCTTTGTTCATTATCATTATAAAATGATCTGTCTCCATAATCTAATATTTAAAACCATTAAAGTAGGTACCACAGGACACTCAAAGTCAGCAAAATCTTAAGATTTTAGCACAGGGACTTGACCCTTCATCTCCACCTCACTCCTTTAACTCCATTCTCAACTTCCTGGGGTCCTGTTGTCATTTTGCAAAGTGAGCAGGTTAGATCAGTGACCTCCAGGCACCCTACCAACTCTCTCTTTTCTTGTTTCTCCTTCAGTCAGTCTACGTCTATTCAGATGAATACAATGCACCAGAATTTAATGTTTCTCCGGCTTTATGAAAGGAGTCTTTGGAGCAAGAAGAAAGAGTGACTTTGACAATGGTGAGAATACATCCGGGTACTGGCAGGGGCAATGGCTCCAGCTGCACACTCTTGATCTGTGTCAGGCTTTCAGAGACTTTCAGGAGAAACCGCCATGATTAACTTGAAGCAAATAACTTTGAATTTTATCTTGAGTTTAAGTGTGTATATGTGTAGCTCACTGCTTCTCAGCTGCCCTCAGCTTCTTTAGCCTAAGGATTTTGCTTAGGGTCAGAATTCATGTTGTGCATTGAATCTGAAGCAAGACACAAGTTAAAGCCTGAAAGACCTCGAATGAGAGGGGGAAATTCCAGCCATTCCCCTTCATTCCTACTTCTTTTGTTCTTGAAAGACTTCTTAGATGTCCTTTGAGCTCCATGCTTGATTCTTAAGTGGTTGTTGAAATTACCTCATTGTTATGCTTCTGCAATGCTCAAAACAAGCAAAATAAAACAGCCCCCTCCCCAATTTCTCCAATGAAGTGCTATAGCAACAGTATGAAAAGCAGGTTATTTTAGAGAGTCAAATAGCAATTTTCTCTTCAGGTACCTACCACATCAATTTTCCCAAGTGACAATAAACATACAAAATGACTTCCTTCCTCCAATTTTAAAGTTAAGAGTGTTTGCGAAAGAATAGGTTATATGATAGGAAAAATATATGCTGCCGACAAAGTGAAGTGGTGATTATTTTAGTTCATCATAACATTATGGAGGAAAGATAGATAGCATTATAATTCAGCTGGGACAGCTAAGTCTCCAGATGAGACAGGAGACAAACAGCTACCTGGGGCCTTAGTAAATTCTTAGCATTCTTTTACATGGCCAGCCAATGAGCACCATAGGTCACTTCCAGATGTGTAATAGTTTTCATGCTCCGGTCTACTCTTGTGAATCGAGATAAATCAGCCAGATTTTCTTGTTGTATGACAATGATAAACATCTCCTTAATATCACACTGTGTATATATTTTCATGTAAATATTCATTTTGCCCTAGGACAACACTGAAAAGGGGGTATTGTAATTTTCTCTTCCAGGATGGGAGTTAAAGCTCAGGTCTCTAATGTCATAAGACTGGGGTACACTTAGATCTCCAGTCTTTAGAGTCATGTATGAGTTCTACTTCATCTCTCTTTGTTGCCTTCACATAGAGAGAGGCACCCAAAATAAAGACTTTGGTGTGAGCAAAAAATAGAATCCACGACAATTTAGAAACTCAAATATTACATGTTTATCGAATGCTTACTATGTTCATATAGAGAGAGATAACATTGAGCAAAATGCTAACAGTCCCTCTTTATGTAATAGAAATGGACAGAGTGGGAAAGACATAATAAAGCCAATAAGCAAATTATATGATACAAAAGCAATGATCGCTGTGAGAAGAAAATAAAAATGGGGAGCATTTGCTGACAAGCTGCTTTTTTTGTACTTCTATTTTGACATGTATTCTTGTTGAGTTGCACAGGCAGCACTCAAATTCCTGAGCTCAAACAACCACCATGCCTCAGCCTCTTATAGCAGGGACTAGGGACACAGTTTCCTATATCACGTGGGGCTATTATTTTAAAAGTTCCTCTCAGGGAAGAACCTGTTCATAATGTGACATTTTGAAAATTATTTCCTACAAAGCAATGAGACGAAAAGTGGAGGTAGAGAGTAATTCAGAGCATTGCTGCGAAGGAAACAGAATGGGATTCTATGAGAGCTGTGTAGGTCATGACATATAATGTAGAGACAGAAGGGTGAGCTATGCCCATGGACCTGATTGGCAAAATCTGGAGAGGAGGCAAACTCTGGACCAATTCTTGGGCTTGAAACGGTCACAGTGAAACACTGGAGGGACAGGACGTCTCCATTTCCTTGGAGGACATATTGGCCCTTCACGTGCCATGTGGGGAGAGTGATGACCCTGACTTTATTTCTCATGACGCCATTTTTGTCCCTTTCACTCTGTTATGTTTTCCTCCTAATTCCCATTTCATAGAGAAAGATGAAGGACTTAAGAAAGACCAGGAAGTTGAGTTCAGTCAGAGCTGATACTGAACACCAACTCTTCCCTCCCCGCAATTTGCCCCCTACAATTTACTCACTGCTCACATGAAAAGATGAGGTGTTTTTTCATGAGCATGTATATTCAGTATTCAACATTGCTTATCACTTTATATTCATGTAACACAGTGATCTTTGAAAATTTTAAAACTAGGTAAGTTTGCATCGTAAGCAACTGATTTCACTAGATGGTTGATAAGTTTAAGCTTTGAATGATGAAATCAAAAACATTTTAGCTCTTTTTTTTTGAACTAATGAGGTATATTGTTTAACTGAAAAACTGGCTACAGTGGTCAATTTGCTTATGAGCCATGTGACCATAACCTATGAGAAGAAATGAGATTAACCCATTCATCTTCAGTCAGTTTGAACCATATGGAGGGAGGTCTTTAAATATTTTTCTATAATATTTTGAAATAGTATTGAATGAAAAAAACCTTCTACTTCTGCTCACTTTTACCTCCAAAAGGCATATATCATATTAACCTAGCTTGCCGTCAGCAGTGCTCTCACAGGGAATCACCCATCAGGCTTATCCTTATGCTTCGGAAATGCTGCAGTGAATACCTGACTTTAAAACTGTGCAGATGTATCCTTTTGGCTGATCTGACTTAAAAGAAAATACACATGTTTTAGCTAAAGCTAAAAGCCAGTTTTTCTCATCTCATCTCAGACTTTTCAAGTCATTCCAACACTTCAAATACTTGCTGCTCTAGAAATAAGTGTAAAGATAATGGTCTGATTCATAAATATCAGAAGAATTTAATTCTGGGCTTAAGTTACATATAGAGGAGAAGTGATGCTTTTGAAATTGAGAATTCATGCAATTTTAGGAATCCACATTCTTCTAGAAAATCTAAGTGGAAACTGTTCAGAAACTCATCAATGATAAGTTAGCCAGCACATAGATCTACTATATATCAATTCCGTAAGTATTTGTCTGTTTGTGCCTAAAGAATTAGAAGCATGTCTTTCCACGTATAATATGAGAGCTATATTAGACTTGGATGAAAAAAAAGTTAGAGAGGATAAGAATTAATTAGAAAGAAAGATGTTAATTCCCACTGTCCCTATAGAGGCGACTACTTTTGACCTTTGTCACTATCTAGTCTCTAGCCCAAATATCCTCCTAATGTAGTCTCAAAGATTCTTAAAGAAGGTTACAGCTAAATGTGGCATTCACACAAAACAGTTTCACTCTCTGCCTACTCCAGAGCAATACATTTACCTTTTTATTTCATTATTTATACACTGATAAGTGTATTTGCTTGTGTATTTAACATTTTATTTACTTATCTTCTATAATTACAATATTCCTAGATTTGAATTTATTCAGTTGTGTGAACAGATAGTGGGGTTGTGCTGGTTTAGAGCTGACAAAACTGTCCCTTATTTATCTCAGGTTCCTCAGGGACTTATTTAGTTGTAGGGTTGAAAGCTCCCTTACCTGGAACTCGCTTCATTCCTGGGCAGACTAAGAAGATGGTAACTCAGCTCTTTGGCTGGAACCTCTCTCACCTTCTCTAATCATTTTGTTTCTGTAACTATTTTCTGTGGAGTAACTTCTGGAGAATCACCTTTCAAACATATAATCATTTTTCAGTGTATACTATTTAAGGCTATAAAGGTTTTATCTAGGTTTTTGAGCTGGAGATGGATAGATAATGGTACACTGTTATTAGCAGATGATAGTGACGATCGATCACTCCTTTATGCTCCCTCTGTTCAATTTGATTTTATTTCTTGGGGTTAGAATCTAGAATGCAAAGCTATTTAAAACAAATCTCAAAGAATATGCTTATTTCCCTCTTAGCAGTAACTGCTGAGTTCCATGAGCCAAGGGTCACAGACTATTTAAGTAAGGAGGAAACATTTTTA
>LOJH01010919.1:0-14965 GCA_001685095.1 Ellobius talpinus
GCTAAGGATGTTAAGCATTTCCTTAAGTGTCTTTCAGCCATTTTAGATTCATCTATTGAGATTTCTCTAATTCTCTGTTTTTGTCTGTACCCCATTTTTTTATTGGATTATTTGTGTTTTTGAAGGGCATGGTCAACAAGCCAAAATGGCAGCCTCCTGAATGGAAAAAGATCTTCACCAATCCCACATCAGACAGAGCATTGATCTCCAAAATATACAGAGCTTGTCCTTTAAAGGGACATTTGAACCCGTGTACAGTTGGAATTGCTTGCCATAAGCAGAGGGGTGACTGTGCCAGGTTTTCAAGGGGCACCAGGATACAAACAGAAAGAACAGATTTCTGAGGAATCAAATTACTTTTGGAGAACAAGAGCCAAGAAATATCAGAAAGAATATTTACAGAAGTGTCAAATGCATTTCATTATAATTCTGACACTTCTCAGAAATATGACTCTGAAGCAAATACATTTCCTAGCGGGCACATGTAGCAGCTTCCAGGAGTAGTTCATGGTAACCTCCCACCTTTAGATATGTTGCATTTCCCATTGGCATCGTGTTTGCATCTCCCCATGCGTGGCATTCTCACAGGCTAGATGGAGGAACATGTAGGCTGGCAATCCCAGAGGAACTCTGTAAATCTGGTCAGGCGAGCATCCAGAGACTCTTTGTTCCATGTCATGCTGGTGACCAAGAAGCTCTTGACACTCTTTATGCCCCATAGACCTTAGCTCTACCTCTACTCCTCAAAATACAGAATTTGCTATCGGTTAAGTTCCAAGAAATGAACCGACAACTAAATACCTGGTCTGTATGACCTGGCACAACTGATTATGCAGAATGAATATTTTAAACCTTTTAACAACGGCTATCTCATATAAACCCTAGGTAATTTCATAATCGTGTAAATGTATCCTTGCAAATGTGAATGCATGTGCACAATTTCCAACACAGCTGTATCCTGAAGGCGCTAAAGGACACGCTGGAGGCTCGTGTTACCGACCTATTGCTTTATTGTGTCTATGGTTTTCAATGAGAGAACAGCTGGAGGTTTTTGGTTTTCTTCTCTTAGTCCCAGAGAGTGTTTTGCCCCCCTCATTTAAAATAGCAGTATTCTATTCTATTTATCTTATTCTAGGTATCAGTGCTGTTGCCCTTGTCGCTCCCCCTTCGGGGCACTTCTGAAGACCCAGGACTGAGACCTAATGGCTTGGTGGTCACTGAGCAAGTGATGAGCAGAGGAAACAGAATGAGACAGGCCTGGGGAAGCAAAGTGGATTAGAATGATGTAAATGCAAACTGAGTGTCCCAGTCAGCTACAAATGAGGTGATAATGAGGTGGGACTTTGAGCCAACAACCCTGGGGTAACAATCATTCACAGTGGTCAAAAAAAATTCCCTTGTAGTAGAAACCGAGCCCTTTGGGTGGTGAGCTTCAATCTCAAAAGTACAGACTGCTCGTGTTTGAGGTAAACTAGTTCAGAGTCTTTTATTTCTTTTATCAGAGATTGTTGTTGTTCCTTATAAAGAAAAACACTGAGTATCTTGAAAAGTTACGAGAGCACCATGTCCTATTCCCGCAGGACCACTCCTAGTCTGATGTACATCCAGAGGAAGATGAAGAGAAGGGTCTACAAAAAAAATACCAATTATTTGCTATATGGCTAGAATCCTCCTACAGAATAGCCTTCTCTTCCATCATGGATTTAAATTACTTGTCAGAAAAAGTGTGGAAATCTTCCAAGACAAAGTGCTTGCTTGCCCCCTCCCTTCCCTTCTGCTGACTGTCTATTCCAGTCGTTGAGGTTTTTGTCTCTGTCCCTCATGCGGAACCATTTTCTTAGAAAATTATTAGGGTTTCACCAGCATCAATCTGGAAAGAGACAGGAAGGGAAAGAACACAGGCAAGGGAGGGAAGAAATCCCTGTTTTTCTTCTGCTGTCAAAGAGAGAAGAAAATGAAATACATAAGATCAGTTTTTACTTGAACTCACTCTGTGCACAAAACAAACTTTATTTCTTACTTTTTTAAAACGCCCAACTCCATGAGCACTGCTGAGGGCAGGAAAAGGTATCTATTTTTAAAGAGCTACGATTAGGCAGTTTTATTATAAGTAGCAGCCTGAGAGGTGGGTGTGCATGCTTTATAGGGCTATATAGGACGGCAATCCAATCCAGCACCCCTTAGTGGCTCTTGCCCTTCTTAAGTCCATAGAGATATCATTGAGAACAACTTCTTGGGTTTGGAAACAGCCCGGCACCAGATGTCATGCTTCCTGGGCTCTGAGGTGACCACAGCAAGTGTCATAAGGAAGCATGACAAGACAGGAGGCCTGGCAACCTGCTAAAGGCCTTACCACAGGGAGAAGCCCCTCATAGGGAGCACAGCTGGCAACAGCTGGGAAATGGCTCTCAGAGACCCCTCTGCCAGGGCTCCCACAACCCAGCATAAATTGTTTTGCACCAGGAAAACACGGGAGCAAAGCAGGAGAGCAGCAAAAGAGGGTAGGAACAATCGCCCTGCTATTTCTGTAGCATGGGCTAAACAAGCCCCAGGCCTTGCATTCCAAGCCCTTGGATCAGGGTAAAATTGAATTGAACAAAGCAAACTATGTATTATTAATGGTGGTATATCTTTTAAAGATTTGATATGGGCAGGCACAAAACATTGCAATAAAAAAAGGGAAAGGCTCTTCAAAATTGGAAATTCTTTTTCTTCTGTTCTCTCCCAGTGGGATACTATATACGTGTTTTCTTCTGTCTCCTTTTTGGGGGCCTTTTTGAACAAAGAGATGGGAATTCAAAAAAGCGAGGCGTGCAAGCAGGCACAGTACTGGAAGCGGAACCAGGAAGCTAGGAAGGGATGTGGGCAAGGAGACAGAGGATGAGGGAAGTTTTCATTAAAAACTAGAGGAGGGAATAGTCAGAGGACAAGATATCGGAATGCTTCTAGAATACTTATGTTGAACCCCATAGTATCAGCCCTGAAATTGGGTTTCCTTTAGGAAAATATACCTATTCTTTCTTGGCTGGAAGGAGGGATGAGCATTCCAGAAGTTCCCTCGATAGAGGGAAAATGGAAAGAAAGGACCTGTGTCTTTTCCAAGGCCTCGCTCTTGGTTATCCTTGAGCCTATTCTTTGTGCCCTCAATAAACAAAGAGATGGCATTTTTCTCTAATTGTGGTTCTACATGAAAGCCAAAATCACCAGTAAGTCCAACTTCTTATCTACCCAGCTTCATGCAGAGATTCCAACATGACACTTTCTAGCCTGCAAGAGAAAGAGATAGGAAACCTTCTCATTTTGTTCTCAGATTTGATCCAAAGCATGAGCAATCAGCTTCATGGTGGATGATATTTAATCTGCCAATCAGCTCTCTAGTATTTATTGAGAAGCTGCTGTGTGTCAGATGCTGTAGAGCTTTGCCTAGAAGCATCCTCTAGTTCCACAGTGGCTATACACTGTGTGCTGTTCACTACTGCACCCAATTATTCTAAATGTCTATCAATGGCAATGTTCTTTAAGTATGAAAATTAGAAATAGACTTATGCATATGGAGTTCCTGACCTCACCTACAATGCAAAGACAATGAGTCAATCCCATAATATGATCTTAAATGCCACTTACATGCTGATGGTGTGCAAACCTTTTCCCTGTACTCAAATCCGATATTCAAAAGTTTGACATTTCCACTAAACAGCCAAAGCATCCATCTCACACTGGGTGTGCCACACATCCAACCATTCATTTCTCGGGCCCTTCTTAGCAAATTCCTCACTTACTGTAGCCCATCTTAGAAGAACACAGTCTATTCTTTCAGTTGTTCAGAGAAAAAAAAAACTAATAGAACTACGTTCCATCTGTCCTTCCCTAAGCTACCACTGTTAGCAAACCCTGCTGATTCTGCATTTGGAATATATTTGGAATTTACCAGTCTCACTGCCTCTCCATCACCTCTTCAGCACAGGTTCTGAAAGTCTTTCTTGGAGCTTTGATTGGGCCTTTCAGTTGTCATCTCTGTTTCTGCTCTCAGGCCCTTCAACGCCAAAATCAAACCTTAGATGTTGAAGTGGAACCCTGCCTTGCCTTAGAGTGACCCCCTTCCTCAGAGTCAAGTTCTAACTCTGACTATCCCTAAGACTAATGTGGCCTGCCTACCAATGTGTCTTGATTTAGATCTCCTGCTACCCTCCCTTGTTCTTGTTTAAGATTTATCATTGAGATCATGGCCCTATCAGTCAGCTGCAACCTCCCGTCACTGCTTCATTCTCTCATTGACTGTGTGATTGGATCACAACCTCATAGCCTCCTGTATCTCTGTTTACCCATAAAGCATCCACTGTCTGCCCTGCATTCTCGATCTCTTTTATGTGCCGTGTTTCATTTCAAGTACCCACCATGTCTAGCACATAATTTATTCTCTAGGGCAGTTTTGATGTACCTTGCTCTATCAGAATGTGAGCTCTTTGTTGGCAGGACCTCTAAGTGTTGTGAAGGCGGGTATGGACTCAGGCCTGTGAGAAGTGCCTCACTCAAAGGGGCTCAACACATACCCATTGAATAAAAGAATGAATGAACCAAAGAATAAACTGAATGCATAGTATCATTTCAGAGAGTGGTTAATGGTGTATCTGAAAAATCCCAAGAGAAATGAGAAGTCAGTATATTTACAGTCTACATAGCATTTTTGGAGATGCCCTCTGAAGAAATAATATTTGAGCAGAGTTTTCAGTGGCACAAGGTAGGACACCAAATAAATGTCTGAAGTGAGAGAGATCCCCGAGAAGAAAACCCTATGGAATCTGAACAAAGAGCATGCTCAAGCAAAAAGCTAGGAGGCCACGATGACTGGAAGACAACAGATGAGACCCAAGTCAGGGATGAGCTGAAGGAAGGAGCTCATGCAGGAGTGGGAAGTGGATCTAGTTATGGGTTGAGAACAGCAGAGAGACTTAAAAGAATTTTTGCACTGAAATTCTTGGCCCCTAGGGTCTTGTTAGACAGTGGGGAGCAAGATGGGAGATAGGCGGTGCTATGGTGGTTAACGTGGGATGGACTGAGGCAGTGGAGAAAGCAAGGGCAAGCTGATAGATAGTTGAATCTAAAAGATATTTGGAAGACAAAGCTAGAATTTGCCAACACATTGGCTGTGGGTTGTGAGAGAAACTAAGGAATCTAGGATTAGTCTGAGGCTCCAGGCTTCACCTTCTGGTTGCTTGTCAGTGATTCCTACTGAGATAGAGGCAACAAGAGGCACAGCTTCTGGAGGTATTGCCAGGGCAAGAGGTCATAATTATATTCAAGCCTCTGTTACAGTCTGAGTCCTCTGCTCCCTGATTGTCAATGTCACCAACAACATCCTGTTCCTATATGAGCCACGCCCATTTCTTCTCTTGCCTGTCATGATGGACTGTATTCCTGACCCAGGAGGCAGAATAAAGCCAACCTCCCTTAAGTTGTTTCTCTCAGTTACTTAGTCACATTAACAAGAAATGTACCGTACAGGGAAAGCCTGAAATAAATCTTTAGACGTGAGAGACTGTACCTTTCAGAGAAAAGGCCAGAGCTGAAGGCTTAAGCGCAGAAGTCACTGGTGTATCTACAGCCCTGACACCCAGGAATG
Source organism: Ellobius talpinus (assembly GCA_001685095.1). NCBI lineage: Eukaryota > Metazoa > Chordata > Mammalia > Rodentia > Cricetidae > Ellobius > Ellobius talpinus. The sequence goes on from LOJH01010919.1 coordinate 5,621, forward strand.
TCACTGCCCTCTGCAGCATCTTAATACTTAAAATGTGGATGAAACATGCCCATCCTCTGAAAACAGCCCACCTCAGTTCTAGGGAGAGGAGAGGAAAACCAGACGGTTGTTTTCCTCCAAGTGCAGAGGGGGTGATGGGTGGGACGCATTGCTTGTTTTAAAACACTCCTGAATATGGCAAAAAAGAGTTACACTGTAGCAGAAGAAAGTAGATAAAGGAGGTGAGTAAAAAGCACTGTGGATTCTGTCCTTTGATTCACTTTGCCTATATGCTTAAAGGTGGTCAAAGAGTGTTTCACACGAGTCATAATATTTTCTAATATTTCCGCAAGGCCTCTTAGAAAGAGCACACAATTTCCTGGTCAAGAGGCCCTAGGCAAANAAAAAAAAAGGCAGCTTAAGCATTTGTAAAGGCTTAAGGTAGGGCAAGGTTAAAACAGTAGGGGCTGATACTTAAAAGGCAGGTGTGAGCTAATTAAGAGACCCCCTCCCCAACACACACACACATACACACACTCCTCACGAGAAGCCTGGGAGCCTGGGTTTTATCCTGTAAGTAATGAGGAGGGCAAAGAAGCAAACAAGCATTCCTACACAGACCCAACTGTTCACAGCATAGAAGCAGCCCAGTTGAGAAGGGTCTCATCTAAAATGCATGCTACTGTGTAGTTACACAATAGTCATACTTACTATGCTAAGAATCATGGATGGCTGAATATGAGCCACATGCTTCAACTTACTGCCTACTGGTGCTGATCTCCNTGGGAATGATTAGAGAGTACTTCTTGGTAGAACTCAAAACTGTGTCTGGAATAGAATCTAGAATGTATACAAACCTACAGGACAGGAGAGGGGAGACCGGAAGCCACCAGAGAAAAGAGTATAGGTGTATTACTTAGCAAAAAGTCAGCTGTAGGAAGATAAGAACTGCATCTTTGGTCCCCAGAGACCTTTCTGTCCAGAGCCTGATAAAAAAAATCAGTTCTCATAAACACATATTGAATGGCTACAGAAACATATGGTTGACTAAAGAAAGATGGCCCCATGGGTATATTAACAATTATAGTGGGTGAGAGGCCACAGTCACGGACTGACCTGGGGGGCTAGGGGATGATAAGGAAGTCGCACACTGGGGACTCCTAAAGACTTTCATAATCACACTTAGGACATTCTGAAAGTTGCGTTTGTCATTCCCTATGTGATGAGTTGAGCAATGGCCTCCCAGTGACCCAATGCAGACTGCTTTTCTCTAAGTAGTAACTTGCTGTTTGTTTCAGGGTAAAACGATCCCCATTGAAGATAAGAGAGCCCAGCTGTGTTTGGGTTTTTACAGCCTGTCTCAAGATTTCTCTCAGCTGTTTTGGTTTATGGCAAAGTTGGAAAAACAGTATTATTGTGATCATTATTACCATGATCATTTATTCAACCACCACTAATAATTAATGTTTACTGTGTGCCATTAATATGCAATGGAATTCAACAAGCATTGAATTAGATTTGGCCTCTGTCCAGTGGGCTTGTTGTAAAGAGAAAAACAAGTTATCACCCAAATTTTAATCTCTAAAAAATATGTTTATTTCATAGGCGCCTCTTGGTTACATTTTACTAAAATGACTGAAACTAATAAAGCTGACATTCAGCCCGCTGGCGATGTTTACACCAACATTTCCCGACATACATTATGTGGAAAGGACACTGTTAGGTGATACATGGCAAGAAAAGGATGCTTAGGAAATAAATAAATAAATTGGGAAAACAATGTCTTAAATAAATGTAAATGTGGCTGCTGGCGCAGGATTTTGCTGCTGTTTGCATGGGATAATGTGCCTTGTAAGCACCAAGAGAGGGAGACATCTAAAGCACATTCTAAACTTCTTTGAGGATGGAATCATTTTATGAAGGACCATAAAAATGGGGATTTAAAAATCTGTTCTTATGTTTAAAATGCAGGATTTTTTTTTCACAATGAAGGAATTTTATTGCTTCAATGCTTTCCCCCATCCTCTCAGCTCACCAGAATCGTAGTGGCAGAATTTTATCATTGTCAAGAGCCGGTGTGGGTAGTTCTAAGGGGTGCATCACTCCTGTCTGCAAGGTGGGGAGGGCATTGCCAGCATTTGTTCCCACCCCAGGTCCCACCACACCGAGGCTACCCCGGCAATTGCGCAACACGTGAGGATAGTCACTTTTGCTGCAGTAGGAGACCCTAATTTTGTGAGTACAGACTGAGCATCCTGACCCAGAAATCTAAACTCCAAACTGCCAGGAAATCTGGAAGTGCTCAGAAAAGTTGCCATGGACTTTGCAGCTCTTCTGGACTTTGATGTTCAAATTAGGGGTTGTTAAGAGGCTAAAAATAAGTAAATTATTATTAAGATTATTCCCAAACCTGATAGGCGCTTCTAGTTCCAAATATCTGAGGCTCAGGATTACTTGGCTGTGCTAATCTAAATGGAATCCATACCTACATTGCAGTGCAGTGTGTACAACTACTTGTTGGCGAGGGCCTAGAGCAATTGAAACTGCCGTTGGTTGATGACTACTCCTGTGTGTGCAAAAGAAGGGCACACTCATTGAGAGTGACTTAGCAGGTTCTAAGAGTCTCACTGCACCCCCATATTCTAATAGATCCATTTGACACTTTTATTAATTTGGAAAAAATAAATCTATCTATAGATGGATATAAAATTCTTTTATTTCTAATAATCATGAATGAAACCTGTGAAAATGACCTTCATCCCAGGTTGGATAGACAAAATATGCTAAGTTCACCCTGCGGAATTAATACCCTGAAGTAAAAAGAAAATACCTATGTTCGTACACAAAATGGAAAAAACTCCAAAAAAGTATTATACGTTAAGGAAAATGAAATTACATATTATATGATTTCATTAATATAATGTTTTAAGATATCAAAACTTGCTCAGACAATAGAAATTGACTTGGCACTTGCCTTAAGATAGAGACAGAAGCAGTCTGGTGGGTGGAAGTCTTCCTCTCGCGGGGGTGGCAGAAAGCAAATTGTCATACAGTGACTGAAACAGTAGTTCCATGAATGTTTACACTTGTCAAAACTCTTCACAGCAGACGTTTAGCGTCCATGCATTTTATTGTATATAATTTAACTACCATGAAAACAAAGAAGCAAAAATAACTGAACCCTTTACCGCATGCAGCAGCTTGGTGAGATGTGTCAGTGTGCTCTTCAGCCATGCCTTGTGATGAAGGCTTGTTAATGAAGTGATTACAGGAAGTCGCTTGTCATGCACCAGAGGGCATCATTCACTTTCATTTCCTGGAGTGAAAGTGGCCATTCCCCAGAGATGCCCCTTCTCAGATCAACCTGGACAGCCTTCCTGAAGCATGGCTTTGAGAGCCAGTTCCACATATGTTGTTTCACTGTGCTCCTGAGAACTCTTAATGAAAAACAAACATTTTTGAGAATATGGTCAGCTGATGAATAGGCCTTTATTTTCACTAAAATTTAATTACTGGCTCATATTTCTTCCAGCTTGGATTCTTCTTAGCCCAGCCAAGCATTGTATTTATTCACTGGTAGGTGATGGATTGCTTACTTTTGGCTTTTTAATCAGTGTGTGTACATTTGTGTGTGTGTGTGTGTGTGTGTGTACCTGTATGTGTCTTGGCACACCTGTGGAAGTCCGAAGACCGTTGTGGAAGTTGTTTCTGTCCTTCTACCATGTGAATTCCTGGGATCAGATTTGGGTTATCAGCCTTAGTGGCGAGAGTCCATACCCGCTGAGCCACCCCCACAGTCCCTATCCAGACTCCTAAGTGTGACAGCAAGACCAGTGGCTGAAGACAAGGCAGAATAGACATCATCCACCACGATCAACAATTTTCTACTGAGTCATTCAATGGAAAACATATGGATCAGGGTCAGCATGGGCCATGAATAGGTTTAGGATTGATGAACAATTCTATACTACTGCTTTTCATCCTTTAAGAGCCCCATTCATCTAGTCGGGCTCCTAAATCGTCTACCTATACTGGTAGGAATCGCTATGCAAATGACTCCATGAGCAACATAAGGTAATGAAGTGTTAGGGTGAATCTCCTTCTGCATCTCTGTGTTCTCTTATTGCCAGTCATTCTCACATTCCTTCTTGCCATCGTCATTATTTATACCCCACTACTTGAGCATTTCCTGTGTTCTGGGCATTCTATATTCTGTACTTCCATTGTGCTATCTTGTTTCATAATTTTCTAACTTTGAGTTAGAAGTAGTAATCCTCACTCATTCTAAAACTCCACGTGTGGTTAATACTCGTCTCTGTGAGTCCGGGACTCATCTAATCTGAAAGGGAAGGGTGGGGGCCATCTACTGCCTCTGTCCTGGAGGATTACATAGGGCAGCTGTGCTCTTGAATCTGTCTACAGCGAATCTTGCACTTCAGAGGTACTGGGTAAAAGGGCAAAAGACTTCCACCCTGCTCTAGGGATTTGGCTCCGAGAGCAACCTGGGGTCATGTTGTTTGTTTTCAGCAACAGGGTACAAGTGGGTGGCCAGCGAGCAAAACTTTGAAAATTGAAAAGCTTCTCAAAGTCCATAATGGATGTTTTCCCTTCCAAGTTTTTACAATAAAGTTAATTAAATTTTTTAATACAAAATTGGTCAGCTACATCTCTTAGTTAAATTATATTTCAGCATAATGAACACTGAGATTAAGATGCCAGAGTTCAATAAAAATGTTGAAAAAGTAAATATAAGTTAATTGGTAGGCAAAAAATATTTCAAAAAACAGGATTTATGGTGATAATATTTTTAAAAAGGTATTTAGTAGTGAAACGATTAAGAAAAGCCAAATGACTTCTAAGTTCCTTTCAAGTTTGAAGATGATTCTGTGGATTGAGCTGGTTTTGTAAGTGTATAAGAGGCCTGAGTGTAAGCATGAATGTGTCTCACCCAGTTCTCAGTCCTTTAACAAAGAGGACTCATTCTGAGATTGCATCTTCAGGGTAATCTGTCATTGACCACACATTGTACTTGATGAACCTAGGTGGCTGAAATGTCAGTAGGCTGTATCATCCTCCAGGGCACTGCCCATGGGTAAACTGTCATTGCCTGAAAACACATGCACATGACTGTAAGTGTTGCCAGGTCACTTTAAGGAATTTGCACATCTTCAAGACATTTATGGTTAATTTGCTCAATTTAAAAAGAAGAAAGCTGAGGCCAGGGCAGATTAAAGTGTTTGCACAGGGCCACACAGACCGATATGTCTGTCAGTCTCTCTTGAACAGTCATGGACAGGAAGATCTCTATATAAATCTGCTATTTTACAATGCATTTTTGAATCACAGCAGGTATCACATCACACATGAGTGTGAGGTTTGGTCTTTTATTTTGTTTTTTAAACTTGACACCACCTAGAATCTCCTCAATAATGAATTGCCCCAGTCAAGTTGGGGATTTCTGTGAAAGCATTTGTAATCAGCTAATTGATGTGGGACAAGCTATTCTGAATTATTGGTGACACCATCTCATGAACCAGCTCCCGGACAATGTCAGATTAGAAGGAGACCTACCCTGATTTTCTCTTTTTAACGGAATCATCTCTTGGAAGGCCCTGTCTCCAAGGAAGTCAAATTCTGACAAGCACGGTGTTTGTGCTTCTACTTATGAGTGTGGAGAAGTCCCACTTGCAACAAATGAGTAAATTCCTCACTTGCTCTTCAGTGCTTCGAGTGCAAGGCAAGTTTCGAAGTTCCTCCTTGTGGCACCTGTGCGTCTACAAGCTTGTTGATTTGTACACACCTGGCTCACAGTCCTGGAGATTCCTGAGCCCTGAGATTCAGTACACAACGCTCTCAAAAACTGTCCTTTGTTCACGCTCCAGGCTAGCAATGTCTCAGACAGGAGCCTCAAGAGTAGGTGGAACGCAGTGAATAGGAAAGACCCCGAGGTTTGGGTTTGATTAAAGGAGTAAGTCACAAAACAATCCCACACCAATTTGGAATTATGATTAATAAAAGATTTATTTAAAGAAAAAACAGATCACTGTCCTAGACAACAGCCCTCTGCACSACCAGGAAAAGAGTCTGGTAGCCAGAAGCAGAGTCCSAAGCAAGAGAGAGAGCGTGCATTGCTACCACTGCTTTTTCAATCCAAAGAGACCACGCCCAAGTGGGCTGGTATATTAAAGGCTATTGGCTGAAGGAATGGAAGGAGCTCCCTCAGCATTTGATGAAGCAGAATTTCCAAGTGGGGTGACAGAGAAGACTCAGCAGTGAATGTGAGCTGAAACACAGCTGTAATCCAGCCCAGGGGCATGGTTACTGTCGCTCAACTAGCAACTTCTTCCTCTAGTCAGATGGCACCAAAGTCAGGAATGAGTTTCACCAGGAATGAGTTTCACCAGTAGAGACCACATTGAAAAACCTCTTGCTAATGTGTTTCTTGATACAGTTGTGGACTGTGCTGCTGTGTACACTGTGAATATGTGTATATGCAGAGAGGATGCTGGGAAGAAGAAGGGCAGAGTCTCAGGGGTCACGAGAGAGGCAGAGAGAAGCAAGATAAATGATGAACGTTTAGTGTTGAAAGAAGAAACAGTCACATAACTGAGGGTAGATAAGAAATACAGGTTAATTTAAAGTGTAAGAGCTAGCTCGTAACCAGCCTGAGTTATTGGCTGAGCATTTATAATTAACAGTAAGTCTCTGAATGGTTTATTGGGAGCAGCTGCTGAGACACAGAGAAATTCTTTGTACACTGCGCACCCTGACTTCAGATACATTAGAGAAGTTCCCATTCTCAGAATGTAATCTCTTTGTTAGGACTATAATGTTGTGCCCACCTAGGAGCACACAATTGATCTCCTGAGCACCACCACTAGGAAGGGATTGGACTACCAGCCCAGGAAGAATCCTCTTAGCTACCTCAGAGCCGCACATGGCTGAGAGATGATCTCTCTCCTAAAAGAGATCATGAAGAAGTCTTGCCTCTGTTTCTTCTGATGGTCCAGGGCTCTTTCCCCTACCTTTCAATTAATTCTGCTCCTTTGCATGAATTGTACAAATTCACAAGTTGATTTTCACAAAGCTTCACTCAGGTTGAGAATCCTGCCCCTGGGAAGGGCAGTGGCAAAGGCCATTACTTTGACTGCTGCTGTCTGGTACCTCTTGTTCTTGATAGGAACTTGAGTGCTCTGAGCGGAAGGCTTGCTTTGCCACATAAGAAATAGCTGTTTCCTCTTGCTAGAAGCTTAATGTAGTGCTTCCTATAACTGAGTGGAGAGAGCAAGCTCTTCAGTTTGCAGTTGAAAGAAATGGTCCGCCAGCCTAGGAACACAGGGAGCAAACTCCCTCACTCCCTCGTTGCTGAGGGGTAAGAGGCATTTAAAAAAAAAACAAACATGCGTGGAAGCTGATGCCTCACTTGGTAGCCTGTTGATCTGATAACACAGAGTGTCAGCGCAGTACTCTGAGGTCCGGAAACAGATGGGATATCATCAGCCCTGCTCCCGATGCCCCCGCCAGGATGATGCAAGGGGCACAGGTGCCGCAGCTGTGTGCTCCAGCAGGAGGAGACGGATAGGGTAAGCTCCACTGCCCCGCACAGCTCCCGCTGCAGGCAGCTTGCTTCCTTGTGTTTGTTCCACTGTTCTGAAGCCCTGGCCAGGCAGCCTGCTGCTGTGACCTAGTTACCATGGAGAACTTGCACATTCTCGGCTCCCTTACTGCTTTTACGGGCAGAATTACTGGAGAGAATGTCTTTGCTGCTAAGAAGTATAAATATTACAGAGAGATGCTCATTTTCTCCCTCTATGATGATTATTACAAAAGATATGCAAGGCAACTTCATTACAGGGCACTTTCTCCCACCGCAAGCCTGTGGTGGGCTTCCACAGGGGTGAACAGTGCTCCTAGGAGCTGGATGGCGTTAACCCTTGACTGCCGATTATACAGATACAGTGTAGGACCAATCACCCATCCACCAGGTTTGTGTGTTATGCTGATTGCCTGCTAGACACTGGGGAGCCAAAGACAGAAAAGATTCTGTCCTTGCCAACACAGAGCATGAGGTCGAGGAATAGAAGCAAGACCACCAAACAAATAACTATGGCTTTAAAATGTTCCAGTAGATTCTTGGATCAAAGGCAAATATCTGAAAGTAAATAGAAATATGGGAATAGTGCTCATATGCTGGGACCCATCTTTCGTCAGAAGACATGCAGCAAGCATCCCTGGGCTGCATGTTGACTGTGAGCGCTTTCTTCAATTGGAAAGGGAGGGCTTTCAGCATCCCCTCCACTGTTTGGTCTTTTAAACAAGAAAAAGGAGAAGGTGAAGGGCAACGGTGAGAAGCCAGGAGCCAGCTGAAGCTTCCTTCACATTTTGTCGGCATTCCCATCGAGTGATACATTCTCTGCAGCCACAAGAGAGCCAGGGTCACTGGCTGTTTTCCTCTGGGCTTCAGGAGATCCTAAATACAGCTGACATTTGCTTAGTAAGTTACGATAATCAGCTTCCCAAATGGTCCCTGGTGAGCCTCCTCCCATGATAGTCATGTGAATAAGGCTGGGCTGTAGGTTACAGCAATGTGTCTCATTCAAGTGGGGCCATGTATTTCAGGGCAGTTTCTGGCTCTGCCTCTTGTTATAAAGACAATTAAGCAGCCACAATAAGATGTCTACCTATAGCAAAACTAATGTCCAACCCTTTGAATGAGCCAATTCAAATATTCCTTCAGCCCCCTCAAGTCTTGAGATGACCACAGTCCCTGCTACAACATTATGGAAAACTCTGAGCTAGACACATTCAATTGCATGTCTGCTTGATGAGTAAATGCCAGCAGGATGAAAACAATATCTGACAAATATTCCCCAAACTCCAACTTTATCACTGGTTAGGATAGTGGTTGCTTTCCATAAAATGCAGGTGACAAGATAATTTCAGGAAAGGTACAATGAGAACACGACTGGTTCCATCTTGGATGCTGGCTGTGGGGGACCTGGCAGTGCCTAGTGGAGTATGCAGTTTTGAGATGCACAAAAAAATGGCCCACCTTAATTTGATACCTTCCCCTAAAATAGCTGCTAGCAAAGGGGAGAGTCTTTCCTGTTGGAGTTCATATAGCACATTACATAATCCAGGGTGCTTTCCTAATTACTTATTTAGAACTGTAAGGTGTAGAGGCGCATGCCTTTAATCCCAGCACTTGAGAGGTAGAGGTAGGTAAGTCTCTGTAAATTCAAAGCCAGTTTAGTCTACATGGTTAGTTTCCAGGAAATCTGGAGCTATACATAAAAACCTTGTCAAACAAAACAAAACACAGAGAGAGAGAGAGAGAGAGAGAGAGAGAGAGAGAGAGAGAGAGAG
>LOJH01010920.1:1597-11934 GCA_001685095.1 Ellobius talpinus
TACTCTTTTTCTTCTCTCTCCCAAGCCTACGTACATTTTTTAAACACACTGTGACCCATTTGGAGGTCTATTCCATTTGAATCTGTTTTTATTGTGCACCCGTAATTATTTAAAGGAGCACTTTTTTAAATGCTAAGTGGGCATGGCTAAGACCTACTCTGCAGTCCTGCCCACTTGCTCTGTGCAGTCCAACATGGCAGAGACATGTTTGCTGCCTCTGAGAGCCATGCACATTGTCCCATTTTCAGGCACGCAGAGGGTCTATGTTGCCATTAAGTAAGCTGTAGCACTCTGCTCACAAACCCCATTTAAATGTTCCATAGCCAGACCTTGTCAGAGTTCATACTGGTAGCATGGCCCAGGAAACCACCATTTCAAAACCTCATAGCATTGCTTATTCTGCTATTGCCGAATCAGGAAGTCCTCTCTTAAAGGAGCCACAGCATGCCGTCAGCAGACAGCCCATCTGAAAAAGAAAAATGCAGCTAAACTTTGTTTTTTAGTATCTAGAATTCCTTTCCAAGCCCTCTCAAGCTTTATTTATGCAGATTAATAAGGTATCTGCAGTTGACACTTGCAAAAAAAACTAGCTTTCTTCAGTGGAGTCTCATCAGATATATTAACCACACTCAATGATAAGCCTCATGCGCAGGAGACACACAAAACAAACTCAATAATCTTTTTGTAGAATGGTTTCTGATGGGGGAAGGATTTTGTGGTTTCTTTGTGTGTATGTGAGTGTGCTTACGCCTGCATACACACTCACACTTGTGCTTCTTGTGTTTTTGTTTATTTATTTTCTAAAGAGAGGAAAAAAAAGGGGATGCAGTGTTAGTTGGGTAGGTGGGGTGAGGGAGGGGCTAATAGGAGTTGGGGGAGGGAAACATGATAAGAATATTTAAATTTAAAAATCTTTTTCAATAAAAAAGAAAAGAAATGTGTTTGGTTTTGAAGTTTCATGCAAATTCAGCAGACAGAGATGTGGAAGCTGCTTGGGCTGATTTAGGAATAAGGTTTTTTAACGTGGGAAACTTCAAACACACAAATAGGACATTGTAAATCCTTTTTATTAGTCACACAATTTTAAAAATTATTAAAATTCTATTTTTCTTTCAACCTTCCACCCTTACAGTGGAGAGAGCCCTCCTGTGTATGCAGTGAACCTGGGTTGCAGTTTTTTTAAGAGTAAGTTTAAACCAACATGCTCCCCGAAGCATTGGTAATATTTAAAAAATCAACATGTCACCCAAAGCACTGCTGATATTTAAGGATCCTACTATTTAAACATATGTCGACACTGTCATCAAATTAAACAGAACTCTAGAAACTCCTTGACATCTTTTTCTTTCTGGTCTTTCTTCAATTTTCTACACTTGTTTCAAAAATTACTTTAAGGGGCTTATTGTTTGGGGGAGTTCCTAAAACATCTGCATATTTGCAAATGGTTGGTATGTGTTTAAGAACATCTACTTTTTTCTTTAAATTCCATTTAATTGGGGGAAAAATAAGGTTTCATTGCTGTAGGATGCCCTTTATTATAATATATTTGGGTTACTAAGGCCTCATGGGCATTCCCCTACCCTTCATAGTCCTGTAAGCTGAGAGGTTAAGGCTTGATTAGAATCAGGTAATGTCATGTACAGAACAAGGGTACTGTCTCTGTGTGTCTGTGTAATATGTGCATGTGTACTTGCCTTCGTGAATGTGGGTGCAGGCTCATGGATGTGGAAGGTCGCTAGTCCTCACCATTAGCCTGGTTTGTGACAGTTTCCTTTTGTCGTTTGCCATGACTTAATGTCCGGATCGCTGGCCTGTAGGCCTCCGGAGATTCTCATGTCTCAGCTCAATCTCACCTTAGGGACATTGCAGACACATGTCATCATGCGGACTTTCATGTGGGTCCTGGAGATTTGAACTCTGGTCCTCACACTTGCATGGCTAACACTTTACGTAGTGAACCATTTCTCCAGTTCCAGTTGTTCTATTTTATTGCCTGGCATTCAGAGGTGCATGCTGGCACTCCTTACACTGTGAGGAGTTTTAAATTGGCCTGTGCACACAGGTGGTGTCCTTTTGATTCATAGACAGCAAAGTTACAATCCACATTTATCTAGTGGGGTAGGTAGCCATTGGAGATTGTCAGCTGAACTGTGTGGCCCCTGCAGGAACAAAGGGTGATTTGCTTATTCTCACCCTCCTTCAGTCTCACTTTCTTCAGTAGCTGTTCCGTGAAAAGGACATTTGTCTGTCCTGGGATACACAAAAGGAAGGCAGGGAAGGTGCTTATCTTTTTCCTGGCACTTACCACTTTCAGAATGGATAGCATCTTCTCAAGGTCCCATGGGAACATTCTATGCAGCCCCATTTCACAGAGGTTGAGACAGGGGACTGGCCAGGAAGAAGACAAAGGTCAGCAGGAATGTGGGTGTGGGGTTGAGGGGCTAATGTGGGGCTAATAGTACAATACATTGTATACATATGTCAAATTATTTTTAAAAGAGTAAGAAAATGCTTCCTTAAGAGTCGGCAACACTACTCCAGGGAGTGATTTCAATTCTATACCTGGTAGAGTGGCTATTAACAGCAAGTGTTGAAGAAGACGTGGGGAAATGTTGATTCTGTGTGCCATTGGTGAGCCTGAGAAATACTGCAGTCCCCAGAAAACAGCTCAACTGCTTGCTCCTCGGGATGTTAAAACAGAATCAGCCAGCCCACCTCTGGGTATTTACTCAGAGTCCAATGCAATGTCACTCCTGAATTACTGCAACATTAAGCACAATAGCCAAGATGTGAAGGTAGGGCCCACAGAGATGGTTTGGTGGATAAGAGTACTAGCTTGGAAACATGAGGTTCTGAGTTCAAATCCTTACCACCCATGTAATAAGTTGGGCATGGATCTATATGCCTGTAACCCCAGGACTGGAGGCCAGCTCACCTAACATAAACTCAAGTTTCAGGTGCAGTGAAAACCTGTCTCGGTAGAGAGTGACAGGGAAAGACAGAGCTCTCTGTGGCCTTTGTATGTGTACATATATGCACATATTCTACTCACATACGACGTTCACATACACATATACAACCACACTCAAAGTGTAGTTACACACACACAAAACACTTAATGTGAAAGTGACATGTTTATCAATGGATGGATAAAGAAAATGTAGAATATACAAACAGTAGAATATGATTTGACTTTTAAAAAGTAACTTCTAAATGTGTGGTAACATGGATGATTCATGAGGTCATTGTGTCAAATGAAGTAAGACACAGAAATAAAAATCTGCATGATTATCTTACACAAAACATCTAAAATAGTCAAACCCACAGGGTTGTGGGGACACGGAAATTAGAAGTTACTGTCAGCGACTATAAAATTTCAGTTGGGCAGGACAAATAAGTTCTAGAGACCTATCGGACAACAGAAATACAGTTGTACTTAAAAACTAAGAGGAAACTTATGTACTATCCTTTCATAATCTAAACTTAGAGGTGGGGAGGGTGGAAGCAAAGAGAAGCCTCCTGCCGTGGAAACCCAAGTGAAAGACTAAGCTGAAGAACTGTTTTCTTTTCTAATAAGCATTGGGAAAGTATCCAGCCATTGTTGCTGATGGTAGCAGAATGCCCACGAGAATGAATCTGCAGCAGAAGTTACCTCTGTTACCATGGCGAGTGCATGTTTGTTCCGAGCACTTCAACACTCCTTACCACAAAGAATTGTCTAGTGGAGTTTCTAACGGGAACAGGCATGAGGGCTATCACAGGCTCTGATACACATCCTCTTCCACATGCCTTCAAATCCTGATGATAGCAGATTTAAAGTGTTGGCTGCTGACGTCCTTGGCGTAATGAGCAGGAAACTCCTGAGGTGCTGGTGAAGAGGTTCCATGTCACGCAAATATCAGAGGTCTTTGGTGGCCATTTTCTAATCCCTATGAGTTGCCCCGGGATACCATGGAGCTTGTATTAAACAACTGTAACAAGGACAAGGTGATGAAGCCAGTAGCAAAGGGCCAGCAACTAGGAGTGTTGTCTAGGTGTAACTAGAGAATCACAGGATGGTGAAGCTCATGAGGTGACAGTGCAGGTGCCTGAAGGTTGGAACCCAGAGCAATGAGAGAGTATGTGACATTTAAAAACAAAAGTCATTGTTGTCTGTAGACAACGGTGAGTCTGCAGTATGATACTACCAACACCATCTGCCTGTCCTGATGTTTTTCCAGGTGTTGCTCTCTGCCTAGTCCAGGTCTGAGATCAATGTCCCATATTCAGTAGGATGATGGTGTGGATGCCTCTGAGTGTATGTGATACACACACAAAATTTATTTTATTTTTAATAACACATATGTGTATATCTGTGTGCGTATTTACATCCTTGCATATGCCCACGTTAGCCAGAAGAGGGCGTCTGATTTCCCTGGATCTGCAGTTACAGGCAGTTGAAAGCCATCCCATATATTTCTTGTATCCATTCCATTTCATTCATGTTAAAATCACTTAATATGCATGCTCTGGACTGGGCCCCAGACCTAGTAAATCAAAGTCTCTAGAATTAGGCCCAGTGATGAACACAGCATGCCAGTTCCCATGTGACTCAGTGAATATTGAAGTCTGAAAAGCAATCTGAAAAGTGGGAATATGTTCAGCTAATTCTTATGAGAAGGCTTATCTCCTGTTTGTGCTCTGAATTTTCAATGGGCGTTTGCTATGCTAAGTGGTGGCTGAGCAACTATGCAGCCAACTGGTGAGTTTTGAAATGCAGCCACCTTCACACAGGAAACAATAGAGTTCATTAAAATGACCTGTGTTTCTCAATAAGAAAACAAAACATCCATCTGAAGTCAAACAAAACTCCCATGAAAAAATACTCATCTTTTTCATTCACAAAGAAAACTGCAAGATGTAGGCATACATCTTTTTTAAAGATTTTGTTTTTATCTATATGCGTGAATACTTTTGTGCATGTATGTACACACATGTACAGATACCCACTGAGGCCTGAAAAGGACATCAGACTGCTGTCTAGCTGGAATAACAGGTGTTTGTGATCCACCCAACAACACGGATGCTGGGACTTAAATTCCGGTCCACTGTGAGAACAGCAAGCATTTTTAACCTCTGAGACATCTCTCCAGCTGTCTACGTATACATCTGAATGAACTTTTCAAAATGAACACGGCTGTGTAACCAGTATGCAGCCAAGACACAGAAAACTGCATGCCTCTTCCTGCTTGTCCTGCTTGAGGAGAGCTGCCAGCCTGACCCCTAACACCATCGACGCGTGTTATGCCTGCTTGCTCAGAGCTCTTGACTCTCAGTCTGGCTATCTCCTTGTCTATTCATCTGCATGGATTTCCACTGTTTTGTGCTATCCCGTCATTGACTCCATCCGTCTGTCTTCATCCTTAGAGATGGGTGTTCAGACTCTCAGCACTGAGACCCTTGCAACTGGTGCTGCTGTGGATATTTTCATAGATGTCTCTTAGGAGGCACATGCATACCTTTCTGCTGGGTATTTAGTAAAATTGCTGGTTTCCAGGAATGCACGTGGCTGTCTGATTAGAATAAATCTTGACCCAATTTTTTCTGTTTCCTTGTGTGCATGCCATTGGCATGCCCTCCCACCCTGATGCTAGTCTCTGGCATGTGTCTTGCTGGGGCCTTGGGTACTAGAAAAGCAGATACAAATGGATGCAAACACTTTCTGGGGTTTGATCTCTTTTTTGCTTCTCTCTGAAAACACATTCAGCATACTCTGTTCACTGATATGAACTACAAGAGAAGAGTGGAGCCATTTTGGATTAGGTCATTCTACCAACCAAGCCAAGCCACTGTACCAACTGCCCACAGGTATGAGTAAACTCAGGTGAGATTAACTAAGTCTAAATAAAATTAACAGTACTGCCTGCTTGACCCATAGACTTATATAAAATAAGAAATGGTAGGTTTTTAGGACACTAAACTTTAGTGTCATTTGTTACACATTAATCATTACTATTTGTTATGCAGCAATAGCTAACTGCCACATTGCCAAACAGATTTCCAAAGGATTATGTCAACTGACACACCACTGACCGTGTCTGGAGTTTTCAAGTTGTGTGCCCTTATCAATATATGGTGTGATAAAACTATATGGAAGCCACAGTATTTGGTCTTGTTTTTATTTTAAACATCCCCAGGAGTATATAACTGTACCAAGTAATAGATTCAATTTACATTTTACTAATAATTAATAGCATTGAGAATGCTTTCATACACTAGTTTGTATCATATTCTCTGAAGTACCTTGATTTTATTTTTCTCGATTAATTGCTTTCTAGTTGCTGGGTTTTACAGGTGAACACATGTATCTACAGACACACTAGACAAGAACATTTTACTACACTTGTTTATTTGGTGTTTGCATGTGCATGTGGGAGTCAGGGGACAGCTGGTAGCAGCGGACTCTTTCCTTCCAATGTGCAGGTTCGGAGACAGAGCTCAGGTTGTCAGGGCTGGCCGCAAGCACCTCTGCCTGCTGAGCCATCTCACTGGCTCCAGACACAGCCCTTGGTAGCCGTATCTATGCAGATATCTAGCACCCCATTTTACTGCAGCTAAAGCATCCCCTATGGATGAGCATTTTTAATTCACTTTACACATTTTATCTTGTGTAGCTCTTGGCTCTTTTGGGAGTCGTGAAGCTTTTTGTTGTTGTTTTCTCCTAAAAGTTCTGTTGTCTTTTGTGGTTAGTGTTATGGTTTTCGTCTCTTTAAGAGAGAAGCCACACCCACTCCCGGCAACCCCTGCCCTCCCCCTGCCCTCTTAGATCACTCACTGTTCTCTTTCTTGGCGTGCGTGTCTCTCTCGGGCCCTTCTCTGTCTCTCTCCTCCTCTTCTCTTCTTCTTCCCCCACACACTCTCTCTCTCTCCTCTAAGTAATAAATATTGAATTCTATTCTGTACGATGTGTCTGCCCATGTCCCTTCTTACTGTGGCCTGCCCAGCCGCTCGCTGCATGGCGGGAACAGCCCGCCCACCATGCACCAGCCGGCTCGGGATGCCGTCTCTGTCTGGGACTGGCTGCTCGGGATGCCCGTCTCTGTCTGGGACTGGCTGCTCCCAGAGCCTGCTGCCTGCCGCCACATGGCCCGCCGGGGATCTTGCAGGGACCTGCAGCTGTCTCTGCCTTGGGACTGACTGCTCCCAGAGCCCGCTGCCTGCCTACTGCCGCAGGGGACGCACCAACACTTTTAAAAAAATCATAAAAGTTAGATTTTCTACTTATGGTATGAGATGGAGATCAAAATATTCTCTGGTTCCTGATGGGTATTCGGTTGGCCCATGCATTTCTGTGAACTACAGTGAGTTGTAGAATTTGATTTGCACAGCTTTCACTGGCAGGCAGCATGGAATTATGGGAAGAGCTACTAGCTGTGGTACCAGCTCACTGGCTTGTCTCTGGACAGGTCACTAGAGCTGTGTCTGTCCATCATAAACAGAGGAGGTAAGCTTAGATTGTCTTCAGTGTTCCATGGAGAAGTGATATCCGATTCCAACAATGTCCTTATTAGTTCAGGGATCTCAAGGGAAGTAGTCATCATATTGCAGACCAAATTTCCTTTACCTGTTAAGATGGAAAAATCATACCCATCTGTCAGGCCATTGGGTGACTGAGAAAACGTCCATGAAGGTTTGTGCTTAGTTCATTACACTGTTCAGCAGGAGCAGAGAGGCACTGTTAGTAGTCGCTATGCTGTGAAAAGGAGACAGCTTTCATTTCACGCACACACACACACACAAACAACACAACCAGTAGTTTTAATTTAACAAGTATCACAGGTTTGCTTAGAAATAAGGCTGCCTTATCCTCACCATTCCTAAGAGACACTATTTTGTCGAGATATAAAATCAGATTTCTAAAAATCATTCTCTGTCACCCTGGATCTCAAAAGTTTGCCATGTTTAATTTGTAGAGTCCTGAGAAGGACAGAATGCTACAGGGGCCCAGCTGCGAGGGCACCGGCCAGTGCTGAACTAAGAGACCTCACGTCCTTCAGGGATCCACTCAGGGCTTCTCTGATGTCCTCTGGATCTCACTCTACTTTCTTCATAGCAGTCAGA
The DNA here is from genome assembly GCA_001685095.1 of Ellobius talpinus. Taxonomy (NCBI): domain Eukaryota; kingdom Metazoa; phylum Chordata; class Mammalia; order Rodentia; family Cricetidae; genus Ellobius; species Ellobius talpinus. The sequence goes on from LOJH01010920.1 coordinate 9,698, forward strand.
GCTGCTTCACAGATGCCCTACCTTCATCTCTGATGTGGGATGGCCTTCTGCACAATACAAATACGTACTGCTTTTATTGGTTGATGAATAAAGCTATTTTGACCTATGACAGGGCAGATATAGTTAGGTGGGAAATCCAAGCAGAGCTACAGGAAGAAAAAAAAAGAAGGCAGAATCGGGAGATGTCAATGGCCACCAGAGCAGCAAGATGTACTAGAGACCAGGTAATGCCATGATCCATGGGAAGATACACAGATTACTAGAAATTGGTTAATTTATATGTAAGAGCTAGCCAGTAATAAGCCTGCGCCATCAGCCAAACAAAAAATCTGGTTACAATCTCCTGCAACTAGAATGTAATCTCTAAAAGAACAAAGCTGCCTATTTTACTATGCATCTTCAGCACCTAAGAGAAGGACTAGCTCACAGTAGATATTCAGGAAATATTATCAAATAACATGAATAATAACCAAATAAGAGTGGCATAAATATATATAAAGAATAGTAATGACTTTCAATTTGGCCCATTTCTCTAGTGTGACGTAGAGAACAGCAATGTATTTGACTCCCACATTGTCAGTCCCATACTCCTAGTGCTGCAGGTGTTCAGAACCAACTTTTGGATAAAAAATATTAGCCTTGCTAATAAACATATATTTCTGAAGTGTGCCTTTGGGAATGAGAAGAAGGAAATTGGTATTTCCCACATACATGTGGTGTAATTGTTCTTGTAGAGAGGAACTGTTTAATAAATACAGTTGCTGAAGGCACAAATTACCATGAAAGCTATTGTTCTTTCCATTAAGTGGAAGCAGACACCCAAACCATGTTTTCACTGTAAACAAATGCCAAGTTTTCAGTGTTGATTACTAGAAAGTTTCCAGTTTTGTCCTTTACCCAAATAAATTGTTAATTAAGATAGCCCCAAACCAGGAAACATGGGTGTTTAGTCATTTCATTTCCTCACTCTGGACCGCTTGGAGTCATTTCCTGCAGGGATCCAGCAGCTGGTAAGAAAATCATCAGCCTGGGTGGGTGATGCTCCAGACTTCGGTTGCAAATCAGGGGTTTTGTTCAGACGTGCATGGAGCCAAATCAGCTTAGAAATAAATCTAAACACCACCAAGGACAGTTTCTGCATTGCCCCAACAGGCACACTGGTCTAGCTGGGCAAAGAAACCCAACTTCTGGTTTGGCTCAGCCAGTAATGAGTTGTGTGACCTTAGATTTCATATCCTGTGACCTAATATCCTTGTCTATGTGAGAATAATAGCTCTTAAATTCTACAACCAAGTTTGTTTGTTTGTTTGTTTTGTTTGTTTGTTTTAAAGAGGGAACAACTGAATTCAATATGTAGCTATTTTCAACAAGCTATTGGGATAGGGCCTTTGGCAGGTAGTCTCAAGGACAGAGGCATTCAGAGAGCCCCATGTGGCTAAGGCAGTGTGCTACACATGAAGTAGCTAATGGTAAATCAGAGAAAATGACATATTTTAATGCGTTACACTGGTCTGAGTAATTGTTTTGTACAAGTGTTACATGTATTAGCTTTTCCCCATTGAGACATCGCCGGTCCCCTTGGGAAGTAGAAACTAATAAGTTAATCAAAAGAAGCAAAAGAGTCAAACATGCACAGTCTACCTGAATTTGGGGCGGGTGGTTGGAGAGTGGAGCTAAAATGCCATCCTCAGCTCATATCCTGAAATCTCTAGTGTGAAGGTTACGGAAGGTGGGCATTTAGTTGGTGACTGGATCATGAGAGCTTTAAAGGCACGCCCTTCTGTCTCTCCCCCGCCTGTGGAGGTTGGGGCGCTGGGAACTACAATATCATTCAGATCAGAATCTTTTTGTCTTGCTCAAATAAACTGTCATATTTAACTTACCTCACTTTTTTCTTCAATGTAAATCCTGTTTAAGAGTTTACTCCATCTAGTTTGGCAAACAAAATAAAGCAGATGATGTATTTCTTGAATTAGTTTTGGACTCCCTGAGTTTGGGAGTGCTTGAATCAATAACCTTAAGGAAAAGTCAAAACTCTCATTAAAATGGGAATTCTGTATCATGAACTGTCCCCAACAACTTTCTGTAGATGATCACTGAGTAAATGAACTTCTGAGTATAAAACATAAAGATAATATATTTACACAGACCTACAATTAACTCATGGAACTTTTAGCACTTCATGGATCTCTCTCTCTCTCTCTCTCTCTCTCTCTCTCTCTCTCTCTCTCACACAC
>LOJH01010921.1:5023-18572 GCA_001685095.1 Ellobius talpinus
AGAACAGGAGAATTCTGGGAAGAGGAAAGACTCAGTCTGTAGCCATCACCCAGATTTAGAGGATGCAAGATAAGAATGCCTCCCTGATAAAAGGTACCAAGCCACATGGCTAACACAGACAAGAATTATGGGTTAATGTATGGTGTAAGAGTTAGTTAATGAGAAAACCTGAGCTACTAGGCCAACCAGTTTATAATTAATATAGACTTCTGTGTGTTTCTTTGGGACTGAATGGCTGTGGGACCAGGTGGGCCAGAAACCTCTGTCAACAGTTCAGTTTCTTGGGAGTTTGAGGCAAGAAGACAGCATGTTGGCTTGCTTGTGTTACGTACGAGTTCAAAGCCAGCATGTTCAACTGAGTAAGGGACTATCTCAAAATGAAATGTAAAGAGGGCTGGGAATGGAGCTGAGTGGTAGAGTACTTGCTTAGATCCACAAGGCCCCATGTTCAGTCCCAAGCATCACATAGGCACACACAAAAAGATCTGTAGCGCTATAGATGATTGCATGGAACCCTGAACACAACAAATTGATGGAACTTGAGGCCTTTGATATAACTCAGCAGGTCAAGTTATTTGTTGTCAAGCCTGATGACCCAAGTTTGATCCTTGGTACCCACACAATGAAAGACAGAACCAACTTCTGTAAGTTAGCATATGCAAATAACCCCCAAATAAATAAATGCACTTTTAATTTTAAAAAAAGTTTTAAAGCTGGGATTCAAATTCTGGAATTCTGTCACCTGAATTCTTTCTTAAGATTATATATTTCCAGCATAAGTGTGTGTGTGTGTGTGTGTGTGTGTGTGTGTGTGTATCATACAAAATATGGGAAAGCTACAAACATTCCAGCTCACTCTCCCAAGGTTGAAATACCTGCTCTCAGGCATTATTCTGGCTCATTCATATGCCAGCTCATTGGATCCCTGTAGAAAGAAAGTCAATAAGGCAGCTTGTTTTGTTCTGAGTCTTGGTTTATAGACAAGGGCATCAATGGACAGGTGCCAGGCAGATTCCTACCATCGATGCCCCCAAAGCTGATGTCTTCATCCTTCTATCACGTGGTGTCAGTGCTCCTATCACACAATATTATATCAACAATGTGACAGAGGTTCTAGCTTACATAGCTAGATATTCCTCTCTTCTTTCATGTCAAACAGGGGCTTTAGCTGGGCTCATGGCTGCCAGAACAAGGATATCTCCCAAGTCTCTTGCAGTTGGACACAGCCACAGCACCAAGTTCAGGCCAATGAAGCATCAGTGAGAACACCAAATGGATGCCTCCTTGAGAGCATCATATCTTCCCCTAAGTTTCATTTTGCTTTTTCCTGTTTCCTAGAATGCAGATGTTGTCCTGAGGACGATGAGGTGGAATCACAGCTAACAGAGTGACAGAGAAGAGTGAGCATGGGTGACTGACACGGTGAGCTTGCCACACTTACATCCTCACCATCACCTCCAGCTGAACACAACTTGACACAGGCACATATTTGTGTGCAGACAATGCTGCAAGCAGCAGCAGCAGCAGAAGCTCAGGGCTGTGGTATTTGTAGTGGATTTTGCCTTTCATCCTTCTTGGGGATCATGGACTGCCTTTTACAAATGCAATTGATATAAAGAAAAGTCCCTCTACATTCTGCCCAGCAGCTTCCACTCATTGGTCACATGTCACTTGCCTGTCACTCTGGGAGGCCACTCATCTGCCTCTGGTGTGCTGCCATGGAGGCCTCAGCTCTGTCTGTAACAATATAGCCCCTTGTCCTGCTCTGCTGGCAGGAGGGGTGGAGATTAGCTCCATGTCTTGGGCAAAATCAAGCCAGCTAACATCTCCAGGGAGAAGATGCATAGAATACACATGTGTCTTGCTGACATTTTCCCTGGACATTGATGAAGAGGTACTGCCCACCCAATAGTTCTCAACCTGTGAGTTTCACAGGGGTCGCCTAAAACTATTGAAAAACACAGATGTTTACAATACAATTCATAACAGTTAGCAAAATTAGTTATAAAGTAACAATGCAAATAATTTTATGGTTGTGGGTCACCATGACATGAGGAACTGTATTAGAGGGTCACAGCATTAGAAAGATTGAGAACCCCTACTTCAGAGAGAGCCACAGCAGCAAACTAGAATGTTTTCATGAAGTGTCTGTTCAGTGACAAGGGCAACGTCCAACAGGGACTTACATTTTCATGATGACATATGCTTATGTTGTGTGCTGTGATGTTCTACGACATGTAATTAGCATATTGCTGCAATTCACTTACTTATAGACTGACTTATAAACTTACCATTTGTGGTACACGCAAAATCTTATCTTCTAGCTATTTTGAGTACAGACTTCATTATTACAGACTATACTCCTACTACATGCAAAATGTCCAGACTTTGTTACTCTTGTCATTTGGGACACATACTGGGTTTCTCCCTGTGCTGGTTGGTTCGTTTTTTGTTAACTAGGCACAAACTAGAGTCACACTGGAAGAGGAACCATTGGAAAAATGTCTCTATCAGTCTGGTCTGTAGGCAAGCCTGTGGGGCATTTTCACAATTAGTGATTGAGCTGGGAGGGTCAAGCCCATCGTGGGTGGTGATACTGCCCCTGGGCAGGTGGTTTTGGTTGGTACAAGAAAGCAGACTGAGCAAGCCACAATGTATCATTCTTCTATGGTCTGTTTTGGTCTCTGCTTGAGTTCCCGCCCTGACTTCCCTCAATGAAACATGCCTGTGAGCCAAATAACCCCTTTCTCCCCGAATTGCTTTTAGTCAAGTGTTTTATCGTAGCAACAGAAAGGTCGATTAGTAGAGCCCCCTAGTATCCACCCTGCCCTCGTCTCTGGTAGCTCCCCTCTCTTCACTCCCTTCCCTGGCTCAGATCCTCCTGAACGAGAGCAGCCTGTGTCTGAAGGTGCCGTTCTCAGCCTGAGCCAGTTGGATGTGAGTCCATCTAGCAGAGATGGTTCCACTTCAGGGAAGATCTCAGTGTCTCATTCCTTCATCTGTTCCCTTGAGAGACATCTTCTGACTGCCTAGACAAGCCAGGCAGCTTGTTCTCAACATTCAACTGGTCTTATGGGAGTGTCAGCACTGTGAACCGTTATGGCATACAAGGGAAGGAGGAGTTAGTGTCCTACATGGGCACCTTTAAGATATCAAAGGGGAAGGGCCTCCCAAGCTGCCTGGGGGGAGCTCAATGGCTGTAGGGCAAAGTTCTGAAGAATGAATGAGAATTGCTGGCTCAGGCCAGTGGAAATAATTCTTTCTGAAGCAGACACTGGTTTCTGTAACATCCACAGGCCCTTCTATCATCTATGCATACCAGAGAGACTCAGCTAATGGAGGCTAGAATGGATCCAGATGCACGTAGCACCTGAGATAAGTTGGTCATCATAATAATGAAAAGTGACATTTGGTTGTCACTAATATGTCTGCTCAACTCTTTGTCCCTAGCCTTGTTTCCACAGCCTTGTGTCTGAGCTCTCAGGGGTTGGTAGAGTGGTTTCATAAGGGGTTATGTGAGTCCTTGGAGGGCATAACCAACCTGCTTCAAAGAGACAAAAGCAGGCAGGGGCGCAGACAATTCCCTCCATGAGCTAGTATTGCTGTGTGGTTCTGGGTGCTCTAGGAAGACAGCATAGCCCAATTCCAAAGGAGATGTTGCCTTGGGGAGGATATGACCTCTTTGGCGGGATCTGGAATAGCTTTTCAGACAGTGGCAACCAGGAATGTGCCAGAGCATCATAAACAAAGGCTAATGTAGCTGGTGAGCTGGCCTGAAAATCCCAAGAAACACATGGGAGGCAAACAGTCATGTTTCCCATCTGTCAGCTGTGGTCTCTAGGGTGTCAACTGCCCTATACCTCCAACAGGTTCTTTGTGGTCAGAGATGGTCTTGGACAGGAAGGAGGTGTGAGGGTACCGGGCTGAAAAGCTAGCTGTCTGTGATGGACTAGTTCTCACTCAGCGTGTTGATTTGTGTGGTGGGCTCAGAGCACGTGAACGGGACATGAAGACAAGAGGCACCCAAAGAAGGTACCTATAAGCCTGTGTTTATCATCACTGAAAAGTAAACTGGGAAAGAGGAGAGCTTCTGCCTATAAACAAACCTTATTAGTACATTACACAACGCATGCAAAAAGAATTAAAAGAACATGGTGGAAGCATGAAGTGACAGAAAATTTTGGAAGGACATACCCAGGAGAGGAACACAGCAAACTGTGGGGTGAGTCTGATGCCAACCCACAGAACAGTATCAATTGTCATGGAAACCTCTCTAGAAGACAGTCTGGAACAACCAACACTGAATTAACAATGTAGAACCAGGAACTGGCGTCGAAGAGGCTTCGCCTTACAGCTGCTCATATATTGCTTGTGTAACCTTAAAAAAATGGAAGAGGCAGAGGTAGGAGGATCATGGCAAGTTAAAGTCCACTCTGGGTTATGTAGAAAGTTCTAGACTGGCCAGAACTACATTGTGGGCATGTCTCGAAACTCTGAGTAAGCAGGATCAGCAGGATTGCTGAATGGGTAAAGGTACTTATCATGCCAGCCTAGAGATCTGAGCTCAATCCTGAGCACCACATAATGGTGTGAGAACAGAATGGACTCCAAGAAATTGTGCTCTAACCTCCACACACGTGCCACAGTACATGTCCCTACAGTATGAGTGTATTTGTGTACACACACACACACACACACACTAAACTAAAATTTAAAACCAAGTAAATAAAACATAAAATTAAAAAAAAAGATTCACTTTAACTCTCTGTGTTTTCCTTCCTGTATGTGTGCATACCTCATGCATGCTTGGTGCCCTCAGAGGTTAGAAGAGGGCATCAAATCCCCTGAACTTGGAGTTGTGGTTGGTTGTGAACCACCATGTAGGTGCTGGGAATCAAAACAGTTCCTCTGCAATAGCAACAAGTGCTCTTAACTGCTGAGCTAGCTCTTTAGCATCTAAAAGGTTTATTTTATTTTTAACATGAAAATATACTAGCAAGTGATGTCTGGCAGGTTCCACTTTGCCCGGCCCACAAGGAACAAAACTCCTATGCCAGAAATGACAGCAGCATCCAGGTCTAGCATCGTGGCAGGCTCTGCCCCTGCAATCTAGGATGCCAAACACCATTTCACATGGCTGCCACTGCTCTGAGGCTGGCTTGCACAGAGCTAACTGCAGGGCCATGCCGAAACTACAGCAAGAGTTTCTGTGTCTCACTTTTTATTTCCTGAATGCGGATAGGAAGGTTGAATACTCGACCTTAACACTGAACTTTGTGTAAAGCATTTCATACAAACCCTGGGGGTTTCTATGAGCAGCCTAGAGAACACTTGCCAGAAGCTGCATTTTGCCCTTCCGACTTGTCAACACACTGCTGATGAATTCCTGATGAAGTGGTCTTCATCACATTCATCAGTATTTTTCCTGGTTTGAAACCCTGGTGACCTTCTGAACTTGTCACATTTACATCTCTAGGCACCAGCCTGTCACTGTCCTGTAGCATTTTCCTTGGGAGTCTCTCCTGCTGACCACTTTACTGCTCTCAAAAAGGCTGAGTGGGGTGTGTGATTCAGGATTACAGACTCCCTTCAACTTCCCCAAAACCCAGGTGGCAGCTCTTAGTATCTGATTAGCATTTAATTTTCAAAGTGATCTCCCGGGTATTAAATCCCAGCAGTTACTGATGACTCCAGGTACTGAAGGGACTCTCACAACGGTGAAGCAGGTGCCTCTTGACGTTCATGGCATGCCAAGGCCAGGTTAGAAGTGTCCTGCAGCTGGAACACAATGACTCAGCTACCAGGGCTGATGGAGCACGTGACCTCTGTTTCTGGCTGACTCTGCAGTCCATCCCTTGTGCTCTGATGCTCTGCTTGACCTTCATCCACAGTCCCTCCTGTAGGGGACTTCGGATGCTACAACCCCATTCAGTGCCACTACCTCTGCTCAGAACCATGCAATGGGAAGGGATGTGCACAGAAGGTGCCCTCTGAAGTCATGCCAAAGCAAATTGTCTCCATGGAATCTTGGGGATGTTCTCCCCTTCAAAATGAGGCCAGTTAAAATAATAATAAAGTATATTTATAAAGAGGACCTAGAGCTAGTGCCGTTTCCACAGTGCTCTAGGCAAGCATTCATCCCTGCCCATCACTGTCTGCCTCCTTACACAGTGGACCTGCGCTCCAGCCTTCTGACTGCCTGTCCTCTGGGCCCCTCTAGGTTCTAGTAGAAAGCCTCTTTACTCCAGACGGGCTACTCTGCTTTCTTGGTTCTTATGAATGAAACAGACCCATGTTCTTTGAAAACTGAAACAAAACAAAACCAAAGACTGCGGTTCAAGAACCCAGATTTCCCGGGTTCTCATTCTGTGTAAGGACCCCAGCAGTTTACCTCTCTACATGTCCGAGTCCCGTGTGGTCATATGTAATTCTACCTAGAAAGCTTGTGTTCTGGAGCCCTCTGACCACTTCAACAGTGGCTTAGTATGGCACCAGATATTTTCAACTGGTGGATTGTATCATTGACTACTGCTGGATAACCAATTGCCCCCACACTCAGCTACTTAATTGTACAAACATCTGAGTAAACTCAGACTGTGCATCTACTATCCATACCGTGCCTGTAAGTTGGCTGTAGTTTGGTTGAGCTGGGGAGAGCCCCATCTGGACATGTGCCCAGCTTGCCAACGGTGTGGCAAGCTTGAGTCTTGCCTAGGTAGATCACCCTTCCTGGGGTAGGAAGCACAACAGCAGTCCCTTCTTACAGGAAACAGGCATGCACAGTTAATATTTCTTACGGTCTATGGCATGTCGGCCTAATACCATTTGTATCATGTAACATTTCCTGAGACAATGTGAACAGACGCACATTCACCACAGGTAAGAGGGCACTGAAGACGGCAAAATAACCAAGCCCAACTCTGGGAACCAGTGGGTTCCCTGGGCTTCCTTACAGGAGCATGACTTACAGGAGATGACTCAGGCAGCTGCGCTGAGTCATGCCGGCACTGATGGTAGTGCATGAAGGCTGCACCAATGGGATCCCCATCTGCAGTGAACCGCCCACCACCTAGGCACTCTAGCATGGCCATGAGCTCAGGCAGCTGGGGCAGGTTACCTGCAGCTCTGTGTGTGTGTGTGTGTGTGTGTGTGTGTGTGTGTGTGGTGGGGCGTGGCCTCAGGGAAGGGTTTGACAAGTCCTGTCCACCTCTACAAAGGGATGTTACTTACCTGCTGGTAACTGTGACCTGAATTCCTTAACAACCAGTCAAGGGACAAGCCAAATCCAAGGTCAAGGGATGCAGAAGCAGACTCTGCCTACGAGGATCACATGTGAGTAGACTGGGAAGAGGGACTGAGACTAAGCCACGAGGTGGGTACCCCTAGGGTCCCAGCTATTTCAGAGGGTGAGATGGAGGACACTGTAGGCGAGGAGCTTGAGGCTAGCCTGAACAACATAGTAAAACTCCATCTCAGATTCTGAGAGCAACAGCTCATTCTACCACAGGGATAATGAATTGAGATTTCTGCTTGTAAAAAATTATTATTGGAATTAGTTTTGACTCTACTACTGGTTTCCATCCAATATTTCATTATTACCAGCTATTTGAAGGTCTTTGGACACACACTTTGGATAACTTGACTGATCACCTCAGAGATGTTTCTAAAGTCAGCCACCCACGTCAAACAGCATATGCATTTCAAACAGTGATACATCCTGCCTAACCCTGCTCCCAAAAGATGGCGGAGCCGTAAGAACCAAACAAGACCACGTTGGGTTGATTCCTTATGCTTCCACCAACATTAGGTTTTATGAGTTAAAGCCATCTTTGCTCATTCTGATGGCCAAACATGTCTTGATGTTTGTTAAATGTTTCAACATACAATAAAATTGAAACAACTCATTTTATTATATTTTTGAGAGAGTCCCTTGTAGTCCAGTCCAAGATCAAATCTTATTTATTTCCTTTGTACATCTTCTTATGAATGATTCCCTTCTTTGTTTGTACCATCTAAACTTACCCTCGTTTTCCCTAATAAAGTCCAACTTTCACAAAGGTAGGATGCAGCTGGATTCTTGTCTGCAGCTCCTCTGTGAGTCTACTTGCCACAGCGTCATGTCCTCTGCTAAAGCTGGCTATGTCGGCAAGAAGCAAAGCATCGAGGGGTTCATGCCCTTCACTGGACTGCGGAGTGCCAGGGCTACAAGGTGGCTGGGGCGGGTCGGAACGCAGGCCAGTCTTCTGTGAAGGGTGATGAATTCTGCTCCTGATGATGTTGATGCAGACGGAAGAGGCTGGCCTCAAAAGCTCTGTCATTCCTGATGCCACAAGGAAGTCCTCTCTAGCTATGGGACAGCTAAATGTGTTCTATTTAAAGAACCTTAATTTAAATGCATGCATGTCAGAAACCCATTTCCCTGCTGGCAGCTTCTGGAAATTGGAAAGAAAACAATTTCCCAGCCCTTCCAGTGTGGCTGGAAATGCGTTAGCTCAGGGGGACGTCAGGAGCTCTTTGCATCCTGTCACCTTTCTGGTGCAGTCTGATAGGAAACAGAGTGGGGGAGACTATTTTGGCCACACAGGAGGCTGATGATGCGGAAATAACAGTGGTCACCATGTTCATGGCACTTTCCTAGTACCCTGCACTGCGCCTCACACTCACAGGGCTCACCCCGCACGAGCAACTCCACCTATTTCTAGCTCAGAGTAAACTGAGGCAGGAAGGAGACACAAGCGGGAAACCTTACAGCCAGGATGAGATTCGGCTGTTCGCGCTCTGAAGCAGGTGTTTTTAATCACTTTACTGGTCTTTCTCCAAGAGCAGTGCTTCCCTGGCTGAATCCTAAGCAATACTGAAGCTGCAAGATGCTGAACGCTATCACATGATAACGGGAACAAGGGATGAGAGGAACAGATCTCTTTACTCGGCACATCTTAGGATGGGTCGAAGTAGTGAGTTTTAAAGAAACAACTTAGAAGCTGGGTGTAATGGCATACCCAGAACAACAGCAAATCTACACAAATAAAATATTAGTTGGGCATGGTGACGTATACCAGTATTCCCAGCACTCAAGAGGATGAGGTGAGATTGCCACAAGTTCAAGGTCAGCATGGTCAATGAAATGAGTTCTAGACCAGCCACAGCTACCAAGTGAGAAACCATCTGGAAAGACAAACAGAAGTGACCTCCTAGGATGTACTGTCCAGGCAGTGGCCAACCAGCACTCAGAAACATGGGGCTGCACAGAGACAGGATCCCAAGCCCAGAGCTGTTTTGTGACTATAATTCTCCATGAGTAACTCAACCAGAACAGGACCATTTCCTAGGCCATCTAGAGGGTGAGATCTCAGCTACAAGGCCCACTATACAATGCTCTGTCAAGAGTTCTTGTCTGGAAAACAAATCTCCAAAGAAAGGTCACACACCAGAGCAGCTGGAGGCTGTGCCTCCCTGTCATCATTCTTGTCTCAACAAGGCCAACAGCCTAGACTGGAACTCTACCAGGCCAGAGTCATGTGTCACATCTGGCTCCACCCGTCCATCTAGCCCAGAGTACTCATAGGAAGGTCAGGTCGAGTCAGCTATGGCTCAGTTGGGAATGCTTTGCTTTTAGGACCTATGAAGTACTCAGGCTGGTTCTGACCAGCAGGAGCACAAAATGAAAACTGATCATTACATAGATTACCATTCTTGGGGTGTGGGGGTCACATCTGTAACCTTGCACTATGGAGGCCGAGGCAGAACAATGCTGTGAGTGACACTAGCCTGAGCTAGGCAGTGAGTTCCAGGTCAACCTGGGTTAGAGAGTGAAGCCTTTTCTCACAAAGATGCTTATGCCTCAATCCTGTCCAACCCATTCCTCCCCAGAACCAACCTTACCTGTCAAATAACTTGTTCAACCTTTCTGTGTTCATTTCTCACACCTCCTAAATAGGCCTCTTTCTCTGACACAACACTTTAAACAGGAACTATGGTTATTTTCTTATGACAGAAGAGCACTGGCTTTATTCCACCCTGTCCTTCCTAGTATTTATTACTATGCATACTCCATAGCGGATTATTAGTTTATGGGACATATTCCAGATGCCATCAAAGTCTAACACAATGGCAGGAGACACACAGAATTTTGAATTTCCTCAGCCATACCTTGTCTCTTTAAGGAAATACAGGATCATTAAGCCACAGCCTGTAGAACTGCAGAGGCGCACACAAGCAAAAGTTCATGGGAAAGGAATCCTATTAGGGATCCCAGCAGAGCTACATGAAGATGCATGCTAATGAAGACCTCAGTGCCTATGTTTACCACGCTCCCCAGGCCACACGAGCCGTTTGTTCTCCTGAAAACTGAACAGAGAAGAGAAGATAATCACTTCAAACAACTCCCGTTGCCTGCCAGGAGCTGTATTAAAGTGTTTCTAATGGCTGCAATTGTCTCTAGTGTGTTGAGAGTTCGCTGAGTCAGTCATGATTTTACCCTTTTATTTACCTTCTAACTCAAAAGTGAACAAATCAGTACTGTTATTTGAAGACAGGATCCTGCTACAGAGCATGGGCTGGCCTCACCTTCTCCATCTGTCCTCTGCAGCCTCCTGGGATTACAGGCATTGGCCACCACATTCAGGTTCTTAAACATTTTATTAGAAATCAGATCTTTTAAGGGAAGTTTTGCATCTGTTTGTATATGTTTACTATGACAGGGTCTGCTGTTGCCAGTTCTAAAATCTACATCACCTACATTTTGAAAGAACATATGCAGAGTGCAGGACCCTCCAGCTTGATGTGCTAGCCCAGGCCCTTGTGGTAGGAGGGGTCTTTTTGTTTTTGTTTTCTGATATAATTTTAGATTGGGACAGAAATAACAGTTATGAAAATAGCTTTATTTCTCAAACCTAACATCTAGTGGGGAGAGCAGCAGTGTCTGTCTTTGTTACAAATCCCTCAGAACACAGTTCAGGGCAAGCCGTTTTGCTTGAGTCTATGAAAAATGGCCTCATCAAACCTACCACACAATAGTTTCTTACAGGTCAGCTGCAATGTGGAATCTTAAAACTGCACCAACAAATGCTTGACTTGTAACATGAAACTTCAAGGGTTTACTGTGCCCTTTGAAAAGGCATATGTTACATCATCCGTGTGTGTGTGTGTGTGTGTGTGTGTGTGTGTGTGTGTNTGTATGTGTGTAGTTCACCGAGCTATGTAGACCTTTCAGTGCTGGTATATTTTATTATCCAGTGTTAAAATCATGTCAGTATAACCACTAAATCTCAAAATGAACGCCCCCCCCGCCCGTGTCTTCCCAGGGCCCGCATTCTGCTGCAGAAAGGTAAAAGAGACTAGGAGGTCAACATAGAGCAACTACAACCATGGGAAGGAGGAGGGCTGGGCCTGGGAGTGAGTGGCACTGCAGCCCTCCACTGGCCAAGGAGAAACCCCTGTGACAGCCGACGGCGTCTTCTGGACACCATAGCCACTGTGCTGTGGCACTCACTACAGCTGTGGTTATCTGCACAAGACAAATACTGGGAAGCCTGGGGCTCACAGGAGAGGAGCCTTATTTTCCAAAATTCTAATTTTAGCTTCTTGAGTCTTACTATTTGTTAGCAAGGGAACCCTTCCTTCTGTTTTACTTGTCATGGCGTGAGAGTTTTTTTCTCAAGTGAAAATGATGAGGTATTAAAAAGACAGACGGATTCACAATGCCACGGCACAGGTGGTTTCCCTGGAGACAAATAATCAATGATCTTCCTGGTTCCTTCTTGGGCCTCCACATTTCAACTGGCGGTGATTGGTGTGTATGGGTTCACTTCTACTACCAACATGATGCAACACGATTTCAGATGCTACCATTTTGCAATTTTGCCCTCACAAACTCTCTCAGCTTCAGACGATCATGGGGCCTCCCCTTCCCCACGATATACAGGTAGTTATTGGTTGCTGAGGAATAGATTTCGTTAGGTTTGGAGTCACTTCTAAGCTGCCCATGCTCCTGTAGGTAACTCCAATTAAACTTGGTGGACTTGCTTTCTTTTCTGCTGTTCAAGCCCAAGCTGGAGTGATTAATGTCTCTCTTTTGCCCCAGGAGAAGCTCATGTGCACACAACAGCTACTCGATTTATTTTGAAAAATTTAAAAAGTGGACCAAATTTGTATCACTCCACAGACAACGAGGCTCTGAAGAATCAGACATGATGCAAACAGGTGAATAAGCAATTGCTGTCTTTTAAATACTCTGGCAGAGGGAGCCTTTTAAATTTGGGCCACAGGTTGGAGAGATGGGTCAGCAGTTAAAAGCACTGACAGCTCTTCCAGGGGTCCCAGGTTCCATTCCCAGATAAACATGATGGCTCACAACCACCTATAACTCCATTTCCAAGGGATCTGGTGCCCTCCTTCTGGCCCCTCAGATAGCAGGTATGCATATACCCATACACATACAATAAATAAATAAAAACCTAAAATGAATAAATTGGGCTCATCCCAAGTTACCTTTTTGTTTAACATTCCCATAGCAAGATTCATGCTGTCATGGAGACCTCATTTTTACTGAATGCATACTCCATGCAGAGAATACACTATAACTTAGTTGCTTTCTTCCTTCCTTTCTTGTTAACTTCCACCAATCAAATGAATTCAGTGGCAGATCATTTTTATGTATGATTCAGCCACAATCTGGACCTAGAAGAATATGAATTGCTATCAGCCAAGATGCTCAGACAATATATGAAAAATGTATTAGGACGGTCAAATGAATTGTAAAGATATTTTGAAACTGCTTATTTATCATTCTGCTTGGAAAGCTTCACTTTAAAGCAAAGAGACACTAAAAATCATGACGAGGTTAAAAACCAGACGAGCCCTTCAAGGCAACAATGTCCCGCTGTCAGGTGGGCAAGGACGCACTAAATATCCTGCTTTGGTGTCTGAGGCAACACTGCTGACATGACATAAGCTCACCGAGCCCCTCTTAGAGATCTGGAGGTCTGTCAGAGTCCTGAAAACTCCTTCAGATCCTGAAGTCACTCATTCGCTGAGTCACTCTGTAGTTTACGGGAGAGCTGTGACATTCCAGCTTTTAATACTTCTGTTGACACATATCTGTTAGGGTTGTTGAGATGATTTTGCTATGTGTAGTAACTTCCCTCACCGTTCTGATCCAAATCAGGGAGGAATGATGTTTAGCTCTTGTTTTTCTCTTTAGAGAGAGGGTCTCTCTCGGTAGCTCTGGCTGGCCTGGAACTATGGAGACCAAGCTGTTTGTAATTCAGAGATCTGCCTGCCTTTACCTCCCACCCGAGTGCTGCAATTAAAGGTGTGTACTACACCACCAAGCTTGGCCTGGGAATTGCTTTTTGGTTCACAAAGGATCGGCATATAGTCACTTGGCCCTCTGTAGGGAGTCTATGCAAGGTCTTGGTCCTAAGGAAGGAGCCCTGGATAGGATCTCTGCAAGGTCCCTGGCCCCAGGAACCTACTTCCAGATTCTGTCCCACCTCAAGTTTCTAAAACTGTGCAAAATAGCACTACAGGCTGGGATCAAAGACCAACA
>LOJH01010922.1:15344-26972 GCA_001685095.1 Ellobius talpinus
AAAACTGAGCTAATGGGCCAATCAGTTTTTATAACTTATGGAGATCTCTGTGTGGTTTTTCTCTGGGGCTTGCTGGCTGTGGGGAATTGGGCAGGGCAGAAACCCCAACAAGCTGGCCCCCTCATGTTACAGTAACTAGAGTAGGAGGTGATTCCCTATATTGCTCTGGCATTACCAGAGGCCGGTGTGTCACTGCATGATTCTAGGGAAAGGCAAGACAAATGACCAAAGGCTTTGAGAAAAGCAACTATGCAGGGAGGCCTTGAGTCTGCTCCTTTGAAAGATGCTGTCCCCAAAAGTGACAATCCAAACAGGACATGATGGTTGTTTGCAGATACAATTTTGGCTTAATGTGGAAAAGGAAAATAAAGTTGTGTTTATTGCAAAGAGCTGCATCTGGGCCAGTGGGCAGGATTAAAGGAAGCAAATTTGGATCCCTGTCTAGAGTGCGCTGCACTAGGAAGCAAAATGGTGATTCCTGAAACCACAGCTGTGCTTTACCATCTAGGCTGGAACTGGCAGGGACACTGTAGGTAAGCTTCTTAATATAATTCAGGAGGCTTAATTACATAATCGTTAAGTCCCCATCAAAACCTAAGAGTTTAATATTCACTGATTTAATCTTTGCAGCCTCAATTTATTATGAAATTGAAGGCATGTGGTGCTATGCAGAGAGCAGCTGTCCATAATTGTGTTTACGTGGACAGGAAATAAAGGGCAATCTGTGTTCATTAAACATGCACACATAGATGTAGACATGCATACAAATGTATACACACATACAAACGCATACACACATACAAACGTATGCACACATACAAATGCATACACACATACACATATGCATAACACTCATTTGTAGGCACAATACATAAACTCAACATACACACACAAATGTATACATACATACGTATATGCATAACCCATATACTGCACATGTATACATGTATACATACAAATAACCAAACACATGCTTACACTCACACACATATAAATACAAACGTTTGGAAAATCTATTTCATTATTTTAATCTAAACAGTAGAGAAAGTTTTATTTCCTTTAGTGCTATTTTTATTCATGATGAAAGAAATTTATAAAGCAAGTCAAAGATCTATCTTAAAGCCCTTAAGCAAACAATCCAGCCAAAAAGCCACACAGTGCAAATGCGAAACAGGATTACCATGCTAACCCACTGATAAATGAAAAAAATATCAACTCAGATAAAGAAATGTGTACAATTTGAAGAGGAACATAGGAAAAGGATGAGTGGACTGGCATCTTAGACGACTATCAGAATAGTATGCATACATGAACACATACATACATTGTACAAAATGAAGCAAAGCACACACAAATTAAAGTTAGAATAAAAAATGAAGCGGGCAATAAAATGGAATCCAGTAAGAGTTTGATTAGCACTGTGAAACTGCAAAAATATAACAGAGCTAGGTAATAGTGGTGCACACCGCCTATTCCAGCACTCGGGAGGCAGAGGCAGGTGGATCTCTGTGAGTTAAAATCCAGCCTGGTCTACAGAGCTAGTTTCAGGACTATTACACAGAGAAAGTCTGTCTCAAAAAACAAATATATCTATGTTATTTGTAGATATATATCTACATATAATATATAATATATACATAATATAGATCATAATATAAAGAACAATCAAAACATGTTACTTAATGAAATTCTGCAACAGTTTAAAAATATTTGCAGAATCTAATTTATAAAGACAAGAACGGCAGTCACTCAGCATGACAAAATGAGGTCTGATAGGTCATGACTGACAGGTCAGGAGGTGGCTCTGAGGGTGAAAACCCTCGCCAGCAAGGCTGAGGACCTGAGTTTGACCTGGGATCCATTAGTGGAAGGAGGGATCGGCGCTCTCCAGGCTGCCTTCTGACCTCCACATCATGCCATGCACAATCCTTACACAGCACAGAGAAATAAATACATGTAAAACATATTGACTTCGTGAAAATGTCAGATGGTATTTGTCATATCAGACATAAAATAAATAGTAGATGGTGGAAATCACTTGGTTCATTGTAAGGAACAGAAACAAGTTTTCTTCTACAGCTAGGAGATAAGGATAAATATGAGAGTATTGAACAAACTGATTTCATTATTAAGATATGTTGTGAAGATAGTATAGATTAATGCATTTTACACTGTTAAACTTCCCACGTAAGCAAAATATAATTTTTTAAAACCAAATATGGCATGGAATCAGAAAGGCAACGGTGTGCTTTGGAGAGCACCCGCGTAAACACAGTAGATTCAGGATCCATTGTGACAGGAAAATGTTTCTATAAACCAAGCGGTGGATTCTAAGTGCAGTTATCCAGTTAAAGCAGCAAGAGCCCTTGGAGAATGTCTGAACCTAAGGCTGTGGCAAGGAGCTAAAGACACTTCCAGTTGCTGGATACACAATGATTTGAGCCTAAAATAAATGGTAATGGTATTAGATTATAAAATAAAATAAAATAAAGAGAAGCATGTATGCGTCCACAGTGATAAAAATGATTAGTTGCATAAGTAATGCCTGGGAGGAAGGGGAATATTATAACATTTTCCACTCTTAGCAGTCTAACTTAAATGAGAATATCCATGAAGTTAACAAATTAAATATTCAAAGACTCTTGTTTGTTAATTGTAGCATTAATATAATAAATGAATATCTAAAAAAGCAGTTTCCATTTTGCTAAATTAGTTTACAATCATTAAAATCTCATTTCCGTGAAACATTTATGGGAGAATACTGATATGTAAGACATAAAAGCATACATTTTATTCGTGACGTGTATTCCAGCTTATTTGAAGAACATACTGTAAATGTGTGGATGCTGTATCCAGCTGAAGTAAAATTAAAAAGCATTTGCAAGCCTATCTACTGCCTTTAAACAAACCTTGTGATGTATTTCCTTTGCTCTTATGATTCTTACATGTACATATATTAGGGAACATTGGCTCATATCTCAAATATCCCTTATCATAATAATTTGCACTACAGCATGGACCCAATATATAAGTTTACTTGATTGTTTTTTAAATTGATTTTTGTTCAAAAAACATTATGGATGTGAAGAGGAAATAGACAATATCTCCTGAGAAAATTGGGAGTGTGGGCAAAAGGAGAGGGCGAGGGAAAAAGGGAAAGGGAAGGAGAACATGAGAGAACAGGGTGATTGAGATGGGGGAAGGACAGAGGGCAAAAGCAAGGAAAGAGATATCTTGGTTGGGGGAACCATTTTGGGGCTAGTGAGAAACCTGGCACTAAGAAAATTCCCAGGAATCCCCAAGGATGATCCAGCTAAGACCATAAGCAATAGTGGAGCGCATGGTTGAACTGGCCTTCCCTGTAGTCAGATTGATGACTATATTAGCTGTCACCATAGAGCCTTCATCCAGCAACTGATGGACGCAGATGCAGAGATCCACAGCAGAGCACTGGGCCGAGCTCCCAGACTCCAGCTGAAGAGAGGGAGGAGCAATAACATGAGCAAAGGAGTCACGACCATGATGTGGAAACCCAGAAAAACAGCTGACCTGAGCTAGTGGGATCTCACTGACTCCAGAGTAACAGCTGAGAAACCTGCATAGGACCAAACTAGGCCCTCTGAATGTGGGTGACAGTTGTGTGACTNCACCATAGAGCCTTCATCCAGCAACTGATGGACGCAGATGCAGAGATCCACAGCAGAGCACTGGGCCGAGCTCCCAGACTCCAGCTGAAGAGAGGGAGGAGCAATAACATGAGCAAAGGAGTCACGACCATGATGTGGAAACCCAGAAAAACAGCTGACCTGAGCTAGTGGGATCTCACTGACTCCAGAGTAACAGCTGAGAAACCTGCATAGGACCAAACTAGGCCCTCTGAATGTGGGTGACAGTTGTGTGACTTGGGCAGTCTGTGGAGCCACTGGCAGTAGGACCAGGATTTACCTTTTGTGCATGAGCTGGGTTTTTGGAGCCCATTCCCTATGGAGGGATACTTTTCTCGCCTAGATATAGTGGGGAGGGTCTTGGTCCTGCTTCAAGAGATGTGTCAGACTTTGTTGACTCCCCAAGGAAGGCCTCACCCTCTCTGGGGAGTGGATGGGGGTGGAGTGGGGAGAAGGTGGTGGGAACAGGAGGAGGGGAGAGAATGGGAACTGGGATTGATAAGTGAAATGAGAAAAGATTGTTTTAAAAATAAATAACTAAAATTTAAGAGGAAAAGAAAAACCAAAAAACAAAACAACAACAACAAAAAGTCCATTATGTGTTTTGGTACCATTTTGTTTTATGTGGCAAAAGTCAGGATAGAAACTGAAAGAGCTATCTGCTCTTTCAATCAATCAATCAATGAGGAAAACCATAAATTAATAAAAGGTAAAGATATTTTTAATTAACTGACTTAACTAATTAATATCAATCTAGCTAATCAGTATCATCTGTAATTTAAGTATTCTTAAGCACAGAATTACTTTCAAGACTCCTATTATGTTTCATAGCAATGGCTTACTTAAAACATACTCCCTGTATGCTGTTGACCAGAAATTAGAATGTTAATAAAATTTTAACTTTGAAATTATTGATCACATCCTACATTAAACAACTTCACATTATACTTTAAATAATAACATCTAGGGACTTTTATAACACACAAAATAACATAAAATGAAATATCTATATGATAAAGTAAAAAGAAGAAAAATATAAAAGTCAATTGGTGCAAACTACACCATAGTTGGACTATAACTGTCCATGAAGGGGAACAGATTGATAAGCTACTGTAATTTTTAAAATTTTATTTTAATTTTATATGTACATGTGTTTTGCCTTCATGTGTGTTTACATGCCTGGTGCTGCTGGAGGCAAGAAGAGGGAATCCTTCCCTGGAAAGAGAATCACGGCTGTGAGTTGCCATTTGGGTACTGAGAACTGAAGTCAGGTCCTCTGGAAGGGCAGCCAGGGCTCTTGGTCATTGAGCCACCTCTCCAGCCCCATTTCACTTCTGAAAAGTGCAACTTCAGCCCAGGAACATTGCTCCAGTGAGATACAATATGTGAACAAGTTGGGTCATCTCACAGATTTCAGAACTGTGTTTTCATCACTGGGCTGTTTGGGGGGGGGTTCAAAATGGAGCACAACTGGATACCTCTTATTTCTGCTTGAATTAATCTGCACCGAAAATCCCTCAAGAAACACTTGATTCATTCTCTCTCTGATTACTGGAGTCTACTAACCAATCCCGTTTTCTAGAGCACAACTACCTCCGGCTCATACTTGCTAGCCAATGCAGGTCCAGCTGGAGAAAGTTGAATAGTGCGATTTTTTCACACATAATTATGACAAGTTTCCATTGTGACTCGTGTGAAATTTGAGATTTACTTTATCATTAACTTTAAAAATTAATACAGTATTTTTAAATAAGGAAATTTCTACAGGGCAGGCGTGAGCATAAAGAGCATTGGCTGTTCACTTATGTGGGTACACAAACCAGGAAGATGGGCCATCTATGTAATGCAACTCTGGAAGTCTATTATTTCCAAATATAATTTAGGATGGAGTCTATCACCAATCATGTGAGGAAACATGGAATTTTCCAATTATTTCTCTTATTATTTGAGATTATAATATAATTAATTGTCCCCTCTCTTTTCTTCTTTCCAAAGCCTCCCATGTGCCTATCTGTGCTCTCTTTCAAACTGATGGCCTCTCCACATTAGCTGTTGCAGATATATGCGTGTGTCTATAATTCATATTTTATATTTATATATATAGTCACTGCCATATGCCTATGTATTTAACTCATGATGAAAAGTCAGCAACAGAACATCAAGAGAACAAATTGGGGAAACAATAATTTTATAAAAGTTTACCCATACTTTGTTGAGACTCCTTTAAAAAAAAAAGTATAGATTTTAGAAGTCTGTGTTACAGAAATGCCTTTTAATTCCCTCTAAGCACAAGATTTTCACCCAGAAAAATGCTAGTTCAATTATAATGGAATTACTGATGTCAATAAATACATGCAATATTGTTTTGTTCTTGTTAATATTAATAGATTAACCACAAAAATAGGAAAACAATTGATGAAGGCATGAATATTGTTAAAATGTGCATCATACTTGCTAGCCAAGGTATCAGTATGGCAAACATTTGGATGCAGTTACCTGTCATTTATGATCTATCTATCCATCCATCTACTATCTATTGAGTTGTCAATTTCTATTCTTTGCTCTTAGATTCCGTCTATACAGTCTTCTATGCATACACATATACAGTTCCATAAGTATGTACATGTATGTGTGTGTGTTTGTGTACCTGCCTGCATGAAAATATAGCACTGAGAGAAGACAACAAAATAGTGTTCAGAATTGAACCTTCTTCTGTCTTAGGATAACTAAGAAGAGGTCCTCTGAATAATGTGAAAGTCCTGCATCATGCTGCACTCTGTTCAGGAACAGTGAGAAATACGAAGTACTGAAGGATCTGAGAGTTAAAACACATGGCTGACTGTCTCTCAACTATCATTTGGGACCTTGTAAAAGTAGGTGAGACTGTATCACACCCTACAGCAGGGCTTCTCAACCTTCCGAAGGTGCAACCCTGTGATACAGTTGCTTATACTGTGGGGACCCCAACTGTAGAATTATTTTTGCTGTTACTTCATAACTGCAATCTTCTACTGTTATCAATTATAATATAAATATCAGTGTTTCCCAATGGTCTTTTGAGGCTCAATCCCCACAAGTTGAGAACCACTTCTCTAAAGGATGCCTTGGTCCTCTTTCAAGAAGCTTATGTACTAAAAGGAAAAAAAAATGAAGATGGCAGTCAGCCCTGTGATCACAAATATCCCCCCATCATCCATACCCGAGCAAGTCCTAATCAGTTTTCCCATTTCCTTTATTCAGTCAATGATTGGTGAAAAGTGGTTTCTTACCCTTTGGGTGAGATGTGATGGAATCCTCTAGGGAAGGCTTCGTGTCTCCATCTTGACCACTGCTGCCTCCGGGACCACCTCCGGGACCATCTCCGTTGTGACCATCTCTCTCAATCAGTTTGTCCACGGTAGCGATAATGCAGTTGAGGCTCTTCCCCACGTTGGCCCACACCCGATCCTGAAGACAGCATGGTTGTCACTACAGACTTTACTACTAAAGCATCACATTAGCCAGCTTAGAGAAGCAGCCAGAGGCACAGTCAGCAGAGTGTGGAGAGGCTACAATATTCTCACTATTTGGGTCACATTTCAAGTACATGAAAATCTATTTTCTCCTGAAGATCAAGATTAAATTTTGTTAATTCTTTAGTTAATATAATATGTTTGAAACGATAACATGCTATTAACCAGTAATTGAACTTAAATTGTGACATTTTGCTAGATACATGCCTTTTTTATCACAATAAAAAATAACAAAGATACAATAATATTTTAAAGAGAGGCGATCACATCAGAAACTGGCCATCCTTTTGACTACTCTCATTCCTTTTGAGACATCAAGGTTTCTCTGTGTAGCTCTGTCTGTTCTGGAACTTGCTTTGTAGACCATGCTGGCCTCTAACTCAAAGATCTGCCTACCTTTCTGTCTCCAAAGTGCTGGAATTAAAGGTGTGTGCTACCATTGCCTGGCGCGTACTCTCATCCTATGCCACCAACATCCACTTCTAGAATGTGTTCATTTGCCTAACCTAAAAGTCTGTTGCTGACCTCCCTTCTCCCATTCTCAACACATTTCTGACAACCAGATCCTTAGATCTTCTGCTTTTAATGCATGTGGTGCACCGCAGCTACACAACTCACAGCTGACACACCACGGCTACACAACTCACAGCTGACATCATCTGTGCCACCGTTCCATGTAGAATATCGCGGCTACACAACTCATGCCATTTTTCATTTCCTGGGAAACAGCTCATGTCTCCAAGGAACCTCTTTGCACTGGTGTCCCCAGTTATGACAAGCTTGTTCTTTTTGAATTCATTGATTCATAAAAACTGCATTAAATTTTAAATAAATGTTTTAAGCACAGTCGCTTTGATAGAGGAGACCGGTCTCCCTTTTTAGTATTCTTCTTACATAAGCCGGACACATAACTTAGGTACCCACTCTGTCTCTCTATGTGGATATGAATCAAATGGATTCGAGGTGCTCTCTATGCAGACAGGAGTCTTTCAGTTGCTCCCTTCTCTAAGGCAGAGCTGTATGAGATACCTGCAATGCTATTTAGCACAGAGCTAGTAAAGCAACTACTGAGTAGTAGCACACCATCCCTGGCTTATACATTTTCCCGTAAGTGTGCATTTCCCATTTAAGTTAATTCTGTGAACAGATTTGAAAGAGGGCAAATCTATGAAGAAAAAACCTAGAGCTGAATTTACATTATTAGACGGTTGTCTTATAAAAGTTAAACCAAGTAATCTATCCATGAGGGTTAGGCATACAGTTGCTCTGTTTAGCTGAGAAAGTACCAGCATTTTCTATTGAAAAGAGACGTTCAAAGTGAGAAAGGTAATTTTGAGGATTTACACAACACATAAATGTGGGGCTCTGGGCAAAGCCCCTCATTTCTGTGGACGTGCTTGTCACCTACAATGTGGGATCCTAATTCTTGCTCCACCTGCTTCACCATGGTGCCATCTGAGCCAATTGTGCTCCGTGCCTTGTGTGGAAGTGTTCAAGGGAAATCATTATAATTTAGCAATGCCCGGCCTGGTTTTCCTCAGTGAGTCAAGCTTGCTTGCTTTCACCCTGCAATTTCGCCCGTGAAGTATACTGTTAATCACAAATAATCATAACAATCTTTCCCCAAGAGGTAAAGCTTTCCTTCAAAGCCCTGAGAGGACTTCCCCTCTCAGGGAAATTAAGACGCTAATCACATCTGTGGATTACATCATCCTCTGCATGCTGCCTGGGGAAATGAAGCACAGGTGTCCCTTAGCTGGGACAGAGCTCAAGTATGCAAGAAATACTGGGCAAAGGAAGTGAGAAGCTGGAAGGCTGGGCTCCCTTCAGCTTTGGATTTGGTGGGGAATCTATCTTCCAACCACAGTGACTTACTGAGTGACCTATGACCTTACTCTGAATACATCTGGCACCGCTACTACCCGCTTTATCTGTAAAGTGATAAAAAAAGAAAGAGTGAAATTCTCTAGCTGAGCCTGGGAATAAACTCTATTGTTGACAAGCAATCAAGAAACAAATTCTTCTCAAATTTTCAGATTAGCTTTGCGTGGAAGACAAGTTTTCAGTTCTTTTTCTGCTGCTGGTGTTGAAGGAAGCTTAGGTTTTTATCCTGGAGGCTCTTAGCTGCTTTTTTTATGCAAATGAATACCAGAGATGACTCATTTTGTTTTCACTTCCATCTCTGAAGAGCCAAAAGGAAGAGATATTTAGAAGGTGATTTGCTATCCACATCTCTAGATGAGACTCCATTTGCATAGCCCAAGATTCCAAGATTCCACTGGTAGAGTATATGACTCCAGTTGCAAGCAAAGGCACTAGTTTTGGCCTGGGGCGCACAGTGAGACTTGTTCACTGACCAAGGCCCTCAGGAACGCAGCAATTGTGACAAACAGAAGGCACACATGTCGGTATTCTCATTCAGAGGACGTTTCTTGAGAGTGAGAAATGAGAAATCTCTTCTGCAGCCCTTATATGTAATGAGTGGATGATCAAGCTTGTATGAGAACAGCAGCAAACCCTGAGCAGATACATTCCATTCCTATCTGTGGAAAGGCGAGCTGCCTCACTGAAGGCGGAGAACTGCTCTGCTCCTCACTGTCTCCTCTTTTATGGCCTCTGAAGATTAAAACTGCTGATTTGTGCCTTTGAGGCTAGCCTGTAATTCTTTGAGAGTTCTATAGTGCAGGAACTATCCTTCAGCAGATCTTAGAGGTAAGGAAAAAGGAAGAAAAGATAGAAGGAAACAAGATGGGGGGTTATATTGTCTATATTTATCTAGCATCTATACACTAGATAAATTTACCTTCAAAAACCACAAAATCAGTACCTATTTTTGACTCACTTTTTTGTGAGAGATGAGTTTAGGTAAGAGAGTAATAATAACATTCAGTATTAACGTGGAAAAAATGAACTAGAGCTTCATTTCTCTTGACTCCAAAGACTTGATTCCGCCAAAGAGTTGATGATGGCGCACCACACCACATGCCAGATAGGACAGAATCAGGAGGAGAGGCTTCCATGCAGGCTCAGAGAGACAAATGCCATTTCTCAGTGGTAAGTAAGCCTCCAAGTATCTGAGCCATAGTAAAACACATCCAACCAAAAGAACATGCCAGTCACATGCACCTGTTAGCCTGACACAAAAGGAGCCAAGGATGCAGGATTGAACAAGACATTTTAACAACTGTCCGTCTGTCCACTTCGACAAACATAAGTGGCTTGGCTAGCAGAGGAAGAGGATGGGCTCCAGATCCATTTCATAAGTGGAGTATGCAGAAGAGCAAGTAGTACAGGGAGGAAAGATTCAGTTATGAGGAAACTATAGTCCATCATTTTGGAAGTAGGATACTAAAGACTTACTGGTTAAATTCTTGAAAGGAAACCTTGGGTATATAAGTTCCCTCCTAAAGGAGCCCATTCCTTTAGATCTGGAAACACACATAAAAGACAATGACCAACAAACATACCTTCTCATTCGGATGGTTGTTGCTGTGCCAGCCTATGGGCAAGGCTCATTGACTTTATACTGCTGACATGATGGGGGCCCTAGACCTTCCTTTTCTCTATTGCAATCACACTGGACATTTCGGTCTTTTTCCAGGTTGAAGAAAGGCTGGCTCACAGTCAGTGAGAAGATACAGGAAGCCCAGAGATGTGGCATTAATCCACATCTCTACCCTTTTCAGGCCAGAGGTGCTAAACTGAACTCAAATTCTGCATGGCTCTCCTGTACCCAGACAGGTTTTAAAACAACCATAAGAGATATAGCTTGAAAAGCCATTCTCTAGAAGTAGCAGTGATTGCCCTAATATGAACAAGCAATAGAAGGTTGGTAGTTTGCAGGTTAACCCTTACTACATGGGGCCTGAACTTTAGCTGATGTCCTTAACCTTGACGCAGACTTCAGGGTTACCCTTCTCCAGGGAATGAAGTAGATGCCAACCTTTTCTAGCCACTGAGGCCACAAAACAAGACAGATGCTATGGCAAAACTGACTCCATTCTGAGTCTAGGCCTTCATTTATCTGTGGGTTAGGATGTAAGAGACTGTAAAGGTCAAACCCAGTGGCAAAGCTGGGAAAGTTTGATAGATGCAGTAGCATGTAACAGGGGAGCATTACAGCTGCCAGAGTGAGCCACGAGGCTCGAAAGGAAGGTAACGACTCAGAAGCCCACATGCTACGGGCCCTGGAGCACCAAGAGACAGTCAGGATCAATCATGAACTTTGAAAAGACAGTTCAGTAATGCTTAGATGATCAACTTCTATGAGGCCAATTTTTGATCAGCAACAATGAAATAACTCAACCAGAACAGATGTGGATGTTCAAAGTTTCTCTGTCTCTCTCTCTATGCCTCTTTTTTCTCTCTGTCTGTCTCTCTCTCTGTGCCTCTTTCTCTCTGTCTGTCTGTCTGTCTGTCTCTCTCTCTCTCTCTCTCTCTCTCTCTATATA
>LOJH01010922.1:26996-46707 GCA_001685095.1 Ellobius talpinus
TCTGTCTGTCTCTCTCTCTCTCTCTCTCTCTCTCTCTATATATATATATATATACATGAATAATTTCTTGTTGGCTATTACTCATTTTTAAGGTCTTTGATTAGAAACACCCAGTGAACTAACAAGGTCAATCTTATCTTCAACTCATCATTGGGTTAAGTAGGGGCTACTTTAGATTAAACATGTTCTCTAACACTACAAATCTCTGCTCCTTCTATGGATTGGAGATCTTCTCTCTAAATCTTAATTTAGACTATTAGTTAAAATGAGTTGCACATAAGATGTTCTATAGGGCAACCAGCACATACATGACCCAGGCTCTACAGGGCTCAACCACTAACAGCACAATGAGTGCACTACAAATACTAAGACTCGTGGCATTCATCGCAACCAGGACCAATTTTGTGGCTTTGACTCTTGTAGATCTTCCTGTTCTACTTCAACTCAGCTGCTAGTGAAAACCCTTTGTCACTCCTAGCAACCAAACTGAGCTTGCATTCATTCCTGACCTTATCCCAAGTTGCAGGCTCTGCTCACCCTAAAGGCCTCAGCAAGCCACTATTTGGCAAGTGATGACCTCTCCATATTCATTCTTCCTGTATGGTCCTTGCCTAGTTCCATAGTCAGGAAGAAGTTAGGCCCAGCCACGAGTACTGCAGTCAATTTCATCCATTGCCACGAGTATTTCGTCATTCTTGATCACCTGTAAGCTTAGTGCCGGAGCCAGCGCTGTACCCGTTGTCAGCTGGAGCCATTTGGATAGCCAGGAAGACAAAGATGATTCCTGTTTCTCCTTAATCATCAAGGAAAATACTTTAGCTAAGGCTACCATCCTTGCTATCCTCAAAACATCCCATTAAGGTAGATCAGCATATACTTCTCAGGCACCTGCTATGTGCTTGGTCAATATTAAACAACCAAGGTATGGAGGAAACACTAGAGGAAGCAACATTTCTATTGTGAAGCATTCTGAGTTTTATGTCCACTGTGATACAGTAATGATTTAACTTTTTTGTTTGTTTGTTTTGTTTTTTGAGATACTTCTCTGTGTAGTCCTGGCTGCCCTAGAACTCTCTCTGTAGATCATGCTGCCCTGAAAATCAGAGCTTCCCAGGCTCTGCCTCTGGGACTAACGGTGTGTGTCATCACTTCCCACATCAATGATTTTAACTTTTCACTGAAAGTTGCACATCATCTACATATGTGAGTACTGCTATGCACTCACATAATTGTCAACACCTGTTTTTACAGGTTATTGCTTTTAATTAAATTTATACTAATATAATCAGTCAACTCTTTGTGTTCAGCTCAGCATTTCCTTTACTTACTCAGTTTGGAGAATCAAAATTTTCCACTTTGAAAAAGGTCTCATTTTTTCTTATAGGATATATTGATGTCCAAAGGCACGTGGGTTGGAGGTATTAAAAAATTTCCAAGGTGTACAAGTCCAAGTCAATACAGTCATCAAAATATGTGATACTAGACCAGGAATTGGAAAGTGTTCCCAAAGATATGGTGATATTCAGCATAAAACACCAATGAAGTAACCACCATTGCTAAATTTAATAGAATAAAACAGCTCTGCTAAAACTCAGGTTAGGTTGCAGGACAACCAGTCACTACTTTGGCCAATCCATCCAATCAGCCTTTCCCACATTAGCACAGAAGACTACCTTAAATTGGTATGTATCAAACCCCATGTTAAGTGCCATAAAGCAGGGACTGAAGGTGGAAGTATTAATTGTAGGTTGGGAAAATGTAGCTGTGGGCAGGGTTTCATGAATATGCATGTACATAAAGTTCTCATCTGGGGTTTCTTTTCTTTAATAGAACATTTGTGCATTTTAATGGACAGCCATGAACTTTGCTTAATCGCCTTTTGTAGGCCTGAATAGCAGAAAAGTATTCCGGGCACATATCTCCTGGGGGAAATGGACTGGAGACGTTCAGGAATGCTACTCATCCATCAAGGAAACAGATGACAGACTATGCTCAGTTGCCACGTGGGGACCAACTGGCTAAACTCCCTTCATCTCTTCTCTGCCCTTTCTGATGGTTAGACCAACTGATTGGAAAGACTTCATTGTTTTTCTAGATTATTCTTTTTCCCCCTTTATTTAGTCTTTCATACACTGTATCCGGACTGCGGTTTCTCTGCCAACCACACACCTCCCCTCTCCCCCAGATCCACTGCTTGTACTCTTCCACTCACAAGCAGCAGGCTTCCCAAGAAGAGTGATTTATAACACGCAAAGTGTGTTGAAACAGTCAAAGAGGAGGAAAATGCAAAATCCTTTCTTCTTTGTTGTTACTTAGTTTCCCCTAGTGCTATAAAAAATCAATAAAACAGGTTGCAAAACCAAATGAGTATAAAAATGAATTCATTTGAATAGTCTGATAAGGAGCAATTATGACTCAAGCTCTTAATAAGCATAGTAACTCATCTTTTTATATAAATAGTGGAAATATAGATCACTAAATGATAGAAATAGTTCATATTAGACTATATAATTTAGTGATTTTTGCTTTTTTCTTTAAAGTTGATATATTTCCTTATTTTTTAAAAAGGAAACATGATGTATTTTTTTTAAAACATGAGGTATTTTAATAAGGTCAATGTTCTGCTATTTTTTAAGAAAATTTAAGGTCTATATGGGGAAAACCAAAACTTTTTCCATATCAATGTTTCTGCTACTAATCTTCTAATAGAAATTGATATTTAAAATATACAGTATTATAGAAATCATATAAATTTTATCAGCTTAAGAAAAGGTGACTTCAAATCCTGAGTAAATACAATCTCCAGCATTCTACCTAATTGTTCATTTCTACTGTCTCATGTTGACACACACTGGGATCAATTGTATCACATAAGCGAAGCAACCCCGTCTCTGTTCCAAAGCAATACACCCGAACAGTACCACAGGAGAACTCCAAGTAAGTGTTCCTTATTAACTGAGAAACTGAACATTATACCCAACACAACTACCCTGCCATTTGTTGGAAAGACCCCATTTTAATCACTGTAAGATCCATAAAACCAGATTGTTGTATAATGTGGCTTAGGGACAAAGAGGGAAAAGATGGGACAAGGGAATAAGTTTCTTTGAATGTATTATCTACTTCGAATGGCTAATTTAAAAAAAAATCAGAAATTTGTGTTCTTCCGAGGAAGACCAAGCAAAATTAAAACTGCTGCCATTAATTTATAGGACGTTCAATTTCTCACTTTCTTTGGTTCAGTAACCTCTGATATAGAGCTCTTGAAGTTCTCCTGCTCTTTGCTGAGAGATGAATAGTCACTAGAGTGTTAAAGAGAGGGAAATATGCACCAAAACAGGAATAACTGGAAGACAGCTAGAATAGTCAGTTTGGTGTGGGAACATTAATAAATAAGAATCAAGGTTGCACTTTGGAAATCAGTATGGCAACTTCTCAGAAAACTGTTAATCAATCTACTTCAAGACCAATGATACCGGGGCATATACACAAACATGCCCAATCACACCATAAGGACACTTGCTCAACTATGTTCATATCAGCATTATTTGTAATAGCCAGAACCTGGAAAAAACATAGATGCCCCTCAACTGAAGAACAGATAAAGAATATGTGTTTCATTTATACAGTGGAGTATTATTCAGCTCTAAAAAACAATGACATCATGGAATTTATAGGCAAATGGATGGATCTAGAAAAAAATCATTCTGAGTGAGGTAACCCAGTCTCAGAAAGACATGGTACGTACTCACTTGTAAGTAGATACTAGATGTAAAGCGAAAGATAACCAGACTACAACCCACAGTTCCAGAGAAGCTAGGTAACACGGAAGACCCTAAGAGGGACACATGGATTGCCTGGGGAAGGGGAAATAGCTGAGATCTCCTGGGTAAACTGGGGCCTGGGATGGGGGGCGGTGTAGAGGGAAGGAGATTGGGGGATGAGAACAACATGGGACAGGTTGATTGAGTTAGGGGAGGGACAGAATGGGAGATCAGTGGAAGAGAGATCTTGATAGAGGGGGCCATTACGCAGTTAGGGAGAAACTTGGTGCTAGGGAAACTCCCAGGAACCCACAAGGATAATGCTAGCTAATACTCTTAGCAATAGTGGAGAGGGTATCTGAGCTGGTCTTCTCCTATAATCTGATTGGTAAATACCCTGTCATCATAGAGCCTTTATTCAGTAACTGATGGAAGCAGATGCAGAAATTCACAGCTAAGCACCAGGCCGAGCTTTGAGAGTCCTGTTGAAGATAGGGAACAGGGATTATATGAGCAAGGGGCAGTCAAGGCCACTTTGGGGGAAATCTACAGAGACAGCTGAACCAAGCTCGTAGAAACTCATAAACTTTAGACCGACAGTGGTGGAGCATTTATGGGACCAAACAAGGCCCTCTGCAAGTGGGTGACAGTTGTGTGGCTTGGTCTGTGTGAGGGGTACCTGGCAGTGGGACCAGGATCTATCCCTGGTTCATGAGCCTTTTGGAGCCCATTCCCTATGTTAGCATGCCTTCCTCAGCCTTACAAGAGGGAGAGGCTTGGTTCTGCCTCAACTTAATGGCTTTGTTGACTCCCTGTGAGAGGTCTTACCCTTTCAGAAAAGTGGACGGGAGTGAACAGATGGGAAGGTGGGGCAAGCTGTAGATGTTGTGTAAAATGAATTAAAAAATTAAAAAAAAAGAATCAAGGCTGCCCGCACTTCAGCAGTTGGCTCTCTATCCCCACATATAGGAAGCGCTAAGTACACTGGGTAGCCTAAAAAGAGAAAGCACATGAAGTTGGGATGGAAAGGAGAGATGGGGAACGAGATAAGAAACCGAAGGTGAGGAAATAGGAGGTGGGTTTGAGCAAAGCATGTTACATAACTGCAAGAATTGTAAATACAAAAACTGAACTTTCAGAAAACTTCATCCTGACAAAGGGCAGTCTGGTTCACAGACATTAATATGAATTGTGGGATCTCAAATAAGGCACAGATGGGATAACTGGGGACTTTTCACTATTTGGAGAATAAAAATTTAAATAAATTAATGATTTATAATAATACAGAACAATATAGTAGATGTAAGTAGATAATTACATGAAATTCAAATATTATGTTTCTCAAACTAAGAAGATAAATGAATAATACTTTGAAGGCTAATTTTAAAGAAATTAATTCATTGTATAACTATATATTGATTACCAGTGGTAGATAAGATGTTTTGCCAACTCTGATAATACAGTAGTGAACAAGAGATTGAATCTTCTTTTAGAAGTTTATAAAGCACATGAA
The DNA here is from genome assembly GCA_001685095.1 of Ellobius talpinus. NCBI lineage: Eukaryota > Metazoa > Chordata > Mammalia > Rodentia > Cricetidae > Ellobius > Ellobius talpinus. Next base: position 32,274 of record LOJH01010922.1, read on the forward strand.
CAATATAAAAAAGAGAAATAAGAACAACTTGCTGTAATTCAGAATTCCATAGGCCATGTGTGCATGGAATCCCAGACTAATTATTAAAACAAGATCATCTAGATTTGAAAATATGTGTAAGTAAATGCACACATACATATTCACAGTTATCTGACAAAACCTTCAGAAGTGTGTGGCATTTTTCAGTGTATGGAGGACTCATTTAGGCAGTTAAGCTACAGGGTACCACTGCTAAAGAAGCTTAATCAGAGGTTAGCTAGTGTCAGGCCGACTATAGAGATTAACTGCCTCTAAGGAAGAAAGAGGAGTTAATTCCTCTTATTAATATCAGGTCAATGGTTTCAGATAACATAACTCTAGCTAGTCCGAGTACGGAACAAAACCTCTTTTGAATATCAGTTTGCACGGGCACCAGTGTGTTTGCATGGAGTCTGAACTGTTCCCCCAGGCGAGGTGAAAGGCAGACATGGCAGCCCTGGAGATGAGGTCAGCTTGCAGACTACTGCTGCTTCCTGAACAGTCTGTAGGTTTTTACAAGCATCTATTCTCACCTCCACTACTTAGGGCACTTTAAATTTATCAACATTCTGACAATCTTAAACACTTGTTCTTGCCCCAGACATTATCAGACAAGATCACAATACGGTGTTTTATAAGAACCCTATAAGAAAATCATACATAGAAATCTGACTCCAAAGCACAGTATTTGGCATCATTGTGTTACAGAGAAGCCTGAATTTATTTTCAGATTATGTATATGGACCTGATTAATGGGATGTTTGATATGAATATTGCTATGAATTCGACTATAAATTAAATATGACAGTTGTTTTCTTTATGTGAGCGTAAGTACATTTATCTTAATACAGAAAAGAAAATGTACTCTAGCTTAGAAAAGATTAGAATTTGCTTGTTTATGAAATCAGGTTTATGACTCATTTTAAACTTTGCATTTACTGGCTATATATGAACATTTCCACATACAAATGCAAGGCCTTGTGATATGCTGATGCATGAATGCATTGCCTAAAGCTTAATTCAGGTTAAAATACACATTCTCTTAAACCTTAGTTATTTCCTCCATGGTGAAAACTCGCACATTTATATTGTTTGGTATGTACAGTGTGCATCACTGTTTTCTGCAGACCCCTTCTCAGGAGCAGCACACTGGAGCTTCTTGCTCCTGGAGTAAACATCAATTTTTGGGTATAACTTGAAGCAGAAATCAGTTGGGTAGTTTGAACGCTGAAATATGATTCAATTTGAAATGATAGTTTAGGATATTTCCAATAATAAGAACAGTTTTGCCAGTTGTGTGCCCTGCTAGAACGGATCAGAATTTAAAGTATGATAAGATCAGCTTTTAAACAATTTATTTGGCTAGGAATGGCCAGATTTGGCTCCAAAATCCCCAGTGTCGTAATGCTGGAATTAAACCGCATCGCTGTAGAGAATAGTGTAATTACTGAAGCCACAAAATCTGGGACGGCCTAATAGTTTGGTCAGATGATGCGCTTTCATATTCTGGACAAACTAATCTTGGGATCCCAGCTGCTGGAAGCATCTGCTCGAGCAGGGTACAAAGAGAAATGCAATATGTCATCTTCACTGGCTGGGTGACGAAGGAGGTTGTGCTAGTCAATTTCTTGGCATAGATCATCATAAAATCCCAACTATTCCAGCGGGGTCTAATTGTTTACTGACTTTTCAGGAAAATAAACCTGTAGAGCTTTCAATCATTTAAGAACTGAAGTTTAGCAGGTAGCAGGATTGTTTGGCATCACTCACTCCGGTTTCAACCTCTGTCCCTTGATAGCTATCATCCATACTCATCTCTTCAGCTTTTCTCAACGGGGCCTCAGAAAGATGTGGGCTTAACAGAGATTCTCTTTCATGACTACAAAGCAAAAGCTGTTAGATGCATAAGAATGACTCAAAAGGAATTGCTAAGATGTATTGACTTCCCATATGTTTATTGTAAGAAATGTAGGCTTCAAGCTAAGTCGTTGTCACGGTGTAAGAGAAGCAAACAGGCTTTCCAGCAAATGGACCTGTATGGCTTTACATTCAAATCTAGACCAACTTACATCATCAGAGAACATCTTCATATGTCATTGAAACCCGGTTACACTCGTTTTAAACATGGAATTATTTTCAGAATTTGACTATATTAGTAATCAATACTGATACTTTTCTAACAGCTAATTAAGGAAAGTAATACGGCGAGTGTCTGATCCAGATCAGGCACCAGAATCATCTCTAAAGATGTTTCAAATGCCTGTATCTTCTTCAGGTTGACTCCATTGGACAGAGGTGAAGAACATTTTGCAAATAATATATTAAGTGGCTACTATGAATGCTGAGGGGTTTTTTTTGGAGGTTAAATCCCTAGGCAGAGGGATCTTTTTGGTAGAAAGTGAGAAAATCTGTGAAAATGCTATATGACCTTCACATTAATGATTTACAAACCAAGATAAAATATTTGGAGGAGAGGGAATTTACTGAGCAGGAGTTTCCTTCTAACTGTGTTCAACTCAGGCGAACTATTTCTATGATTTCAAGAAACAGTGACTTCAGAAGGGACCTTTTAGGATGTGCAAGGATATACAGAGACATGCAGACCTATCATGCTCACGATGAAAACCAGGAGAAACATGGAAAAAACACTACAGCCTGTGGAAACAATCAACAAGCCTTTGCCTTTCCCCCAGAGTGGTCTGTGGGAAGCAGAGAACTGTGCAGACCATTTGCCGGTTCCTCCACAAGGAGGGAAACCCTGACTATTGTTCCAAATGTTGCTAAAATTCCACCCAGTGGGCAAGCTTTCTCCTTTCCCTTCTTCCATCTTCCCTAGGTCCTCCTCTAGCACAAGGCTCTTCTTTATGTGGAAAGGACAAAGGAACCCATCTAGTCCAGCCCACCTAACTAAAGCTCTTTTAAGTCCTTTGTATGTGCTCAGCTGAAGAAAACATTTCTCTAGGATTCCTCAAATGAGAAGTGGGTCAATTTTTTTATTCTATGAGGGCCCACTGCTGGCCATCTCTACCTGAACTTTCCAAATGATTATTTCCATTATAGGTAAGCCAAAATTTCAACAATTTAAAAAACAGAATAAATAAAATTAATAATAATCTGATCTATCCCTGTGTTGTGCCTATAGCTACTACCTCTCTCCACAGAGCTCAAACACTCAGTTCCCTTCTTGGAATGGCTTCTTCTGTTCCCATGCCCACCTCCAGAGAGGCTTTTGAATCCCCACTCTGACCTTCACACCCGTGCACTAGTCTCTATAGACCTTTAAGGGTGCATTATACAATAGCCAGTTGTCTTTCTAGATTTCTGAATATGCTGTGGGCTCTAAGAAGCCATAATATGTCCTCAGGGGCTCCCAGGGTGCAGTGTAGTGAACCCAGCAGCAGCAGGATGTTGATTCTGACTGAAGGGAAAGGTCCTCTCTAACCCTTCCTACTCAGTGACGTCTCTCCTCGGTGCTTCACAAAACAGCCTTGAATTCAAACTGGGTCGAGTGAAATCCTATTAGCAGAGGCTATCCCATGGTATCCCAAACTTTGTTTCCACATTTTATAGCTGTTAATGTGTTTTCTCTTCCCTAAGACTCTGGTGAGGACCTAACATGGTTAATCTCCCCATTTTGAAACCTACTGGACTGAAGACCTCAAAAACTATCAAAGGAACAGCAAATAAGGGAGAAAGAAGGAGGGTGGCCAGTTTAAATAGCAGGGAAAGTAGGGCTTGGTGGGAGGGAAGACAGGAAGGAGAAGAAAATAGAGAAAATAAAGTGCAGCCACTCAAGGTTTATACCTGATTCAGGGTAAGCATAGCAATTATTTCTCAAAGGGCAAACTTGTTTAGTTAATTAGGTGAAATAATTTCTTGAAATTCACAATCCATATTTTTATATGCATACATATCTGACATATACATACATATATGCCTGATTTATTTATATATATCTGACTTGTTTCATATAATATATATATATACCCAAAACTAGGGGTCTGTAGGGATAGATTTGGTTGTCATAATACGACTATATGCCACATATTTCAACCAAGAAGTACATATCAATCCCCCACCACAGAATCTGGTGAGGCCTGTCCAGGCAGTAAAACATCACCTACAGATAAACCATTTATTGTATATCCATCCTAAGAGCTAAGCAGGACAGATACAGTTTTCATTACACAGTGGGGAAAATTGAACTTCAGAGAGGTTAAGAGGTACGCACATCATGGTGCTGTGAATAAATCGAGGAAGGTGAAGCTAAATTGAAGAAATATCTGCCTTGCTCATCTGAAATGCTGTCATGTGGGAAATACAAGCTTCATCAGCAACAGCAGCTCTTACTCAGCACAGGCCTCCCGAAGCGTGTAGGTGTGCTTCTTGTGGTTGGAATTTTATCAAAAGAGAGATCAGTTGCTCTCTCATGGGCCCTCAAACACTGTTCTAGGGGCCTGGGCCTCTTGAACACCTTACCCTAAACGTTCTTGAACACTAGCTAGCAAGAAAACAATTTTTAACTAAAATTGTAACATGTAATGCAGCTAGCACACTTCTTTTGTTGAACATGTGATACCACAAAGGGATACCAGTGTGCATACATGTGTGAACACATGCATACATAAATATACATTAACCATAGAGGCAATTAAATCATTAATATGCAAAGACTCGTTAATAGCACATTGTTCCTCTGCACCCTTCCTTCTCCTCCCATTCTATTTCTCTCTACTAGAGTTCCTTTCACACCTTTGCTTCTTTTGTTAACTTATCTTCACCAGCAACTGTGTACATGCACGCACAGGGACTATGACATCAGAGTCCTGCCATGCATGCACAGGGACTATGACATCAGCGTCCTGCCATGCAATCTATTCAATCACAGAATCACCAGATGATGGGATTTAAGAAATCTTCATGTTCACTCTCATTTAAACATGAATAAGTTTTTTTTTTAATGTAGGTAAGTACATCTTTACCTAGCAACAGTAGAAATACTGGTATTCTATTAGGGCTGACATGACTTTTTGGGGCAATGGGGTTGTTCAAGACAGGATTTCTCTGTGTAGCCCTGGCTGTCCTAGAACTCGCTTTCTAGACCAGGCTGGTCTTGAACTTGGAGCTCCAGCTGTCTCTGCCTCCTGAGCGCTGGGATTAAATGTCTGCACTACCACTGCCCGGCTGACTTTTTACTCTTCTTCTAAAAAAGTTTTAATAATTTGAGCTTAGAAATATACAAGGAGAGGTATTATAGGATTTTGTAATTTTGGTAACTGAATTCAAGACTCGTTCTTGGTTATAAACTCGATTTATTTGATAACAAATAAATAATTTGGTTCGGGAATATAACTTTCACATGAGACTTGCTCCTAAGGAAAACGTGTGGCATCTACCCACACCGTGTTGAGACTGGTTTCCAGTGTACTTTTCATGAGAAGTGAGCTTTCGTATTATATTTACCACCTTTCTTGGGGCTAAGCCATGAGAGCAGACGCCGTAAGGAGACTTACCCACTCCTCTTCATCATAGTCAGAGTGGTGCGGTATGGAGTCTTGTCTTCTCAGCTGAGGGGGCTCATCCAGGGGACAAGTGTCCTCTGTGCTGTCCTTAGGAGCGGGTGGTTTCTTAAGGATGCCTCCTGGCCTTGCCGTGTAGAGAGCTAAAAGAGCACTCCTGACCAGCTGATCCTTGAAGGCGTGTACAAAAAGCTCAGTCTGGAAAGAAATTGATGAGGATTAGAAACCCATGGTAGGCATCTCTGCACAGAGCTGTGACAAGGTCAATTGCAGATTTGTTGGTGCTTAAGTAGGGCATGTGTGGTGGAAAAGCACAGGCGCCAAGGAGGGAGAGTGATTCATACCAATCAATGGGAAATAGTTTGGTTTGGGGATGCTGCCGAGGACTGGAGTCCTTCTGTTTTAAAATGCTGAGATTTTAAATGTACTATAAACACCATCTGTCACCTCAGCCACTTCTCTTTGTGCTCCACAGTCTTCGGAGGTATATTTCACTGGGGACAATCATTTCAACAACTACCTGCTATACCTCTCAAGCAATCCCAAACACATCCCTAAAGAAAGCCTGATCATGCCATATCTATTTTATATTTAAAGCAGAAATAGAGGCTACAAGGGGAGGAGGGGAAACCGCATTACAAAAATAAATTCAGAGTGCTTTCACATCATGGAAAGATCTCAACAGATTATATTTCCCTATGATAATATTTGCTATTTTACAATTTATTATCAACCTCAAACTGTCTCCTTAGCCACATCATGCCAGCAATGCAATGTTAATGAGGTGACGGTGAAACTTGGCATGGAAGATTTTACAAGCTAGTGGTAAAATACCTGGTAAGTGCCAGAACAATGAGAGCTTGCTACCAGTAAAGAGTTTCACAGCTGCACTTTGCAATTTCCTGATAAAATGTTTAATAGCTTCATGCTGTAATAGACTGAAGGATGCAGTAATTGATTTTCTTTAATATAGAAAACTTAACATGTCCGTGACCTAACAGTGTGTTCAAAGACTAGAGAGCTAAGCCAGCATTGACCAATATGGTTCATAGTTCAGTCAGGAAAAGACCCTTTATCTCAGTGCTATTTTTTGAAGGCTATTGATATCATCATCAATTCATGTAGCAAACTCAGATGATGCTAACTTAATCACTGCTACATTTCAAAGTAATTGTTTCTTGGTCTACTCCCAAATCCAGCCAACAGTGCCATGGCTAACTCAAGGTTAATAAATTTTCTCTGTTTCTCTTTGTGAATTTCAATATTTAAAGAGATTCAGGTAATCCCTATGCAAATAAGTGCCAAAATTGTTTATCATATCTGTATATTTTATTCTTTCCAATAAATAGATCATGCCATTCTAAAGCTGGAACAGACCTTGTGGTTGATTCTTCATTAATCAGATATAAAACTATATTAGCTACTTTTCTATTGTCATGATATAATACCATAACCAAGGCAACTTACAGATCAGAGAATTTGTTTGGGGCTTAGAGTTTCATAGGTGAGTCTATGATGATCAGGGTGGAAGGCGTGGCAGCAGGCAGGCAGGCATAGTGCTAGAGCAGTAGCTGAGAGTTCACATCTCAGTACACAGCCAGGTGTCAGATAGAACAGCTGGGACAGAGATGGGTGTTTTAAATGTCAAAGCCTTCCCCCAGGGATGCATCTCCCCCAACAATGCCACACTTCTTCCTAACCCTTCCCAAACAGATCCACCAACTGGGGGCTACGTATCAAATGTACAAGCCTATGTGGGAAGTTCTCATTCAGATCACCACAAAAAAGGAAAGAAAATGAAAGAAAGAAATATAACAGTCTGTGCTAACACACTGCTCATTGTCAGCTCAGATAATGCAGGCTGTGAGATGCTTAGCAAATTCAGCAGTCCTGTCTTATTGCATCCCAAACAAGCTTGCAAGCAGTTCGGATGTCTGTGTCCTTCTTCCCTCCCTCACTCTGAATCCCCACACATTTTTAAAATCTACATGTGACGGAACTAAATCTCCCTCCTGCAGACTGCCCATGGAATTATTGCTGGTGCAAAAGTTCATTGGCTGTTGTCAACATTAAACAAATGTATTAGTTACTCCATAAGAAAACAATAAATGTGAAAAGCTGAATATAAAACAACCAATTGAAAAATACTTTAAAATAAATTATGAGAAGTCAGCTAGCTTACAATGGAAAAGCACAGTTAGTGTCCACTTATGCAATGTGTTAAAATGACAATGGAAGACGCAGAACAAATAATGAAGAAATTAGCTGGATGGCACTCTAGCTAGTCAGTGTACATGATGGAAAACAGGCAAGCGCATTGTTTACATAATTTCTCATAGTCTGCATATACCCATTAGTGCTACTTTATTAAAAATGTGAATTTACTCCCTTTCAGGATAACCAAACTTTTTTATTTCTTGCTACTTTCAATACATTCTTCTGATTTACTGTTAGAACAACAACCAGACTCCTTGGCATCCCTGCTACAACTACAGCTTAAATTTCTGCAGTACTTACACAATTACCATGTAGAGGTGTGGTTATCCACACAAGCTAGAACCTTCTAAAGTATATGACTATTCACATCAACTGGAACCTTCTACAGTACCTAGATATTTACACCAACTCAAATCTTCTACAGTTCCTGGCTATTCACACCAACTAGAAATTTTTATAGTACTTGACTGTTCACACCAACAAGTGCAGTCCGTGATAGCACTTTTCTTCAATATTTACATAATCACTAAGTAGAGGTGTGGCTATCCACACCAACTAGAATCTTCTACAGTACTTGAGATCACTTTTCTGTAATATTTACATAATTACTACATAGAGGCGTGGCTGTTCACATGAACTAGAATCTTCTACAGTACTTGAGTTGACTGTTTTGCAATACTTACATAATAAGTATGTAGAGATGCGGCTATACACACAAACTAGAATATTCTACAGTACTTGGTATCACTTTTTCCCAAACATGCACACACAGACTCTCTGCTTCATTTATTTAAATCTCATTTAGAAGATAATGCAATACTTTCTTGCAGACTCTCTTTTTACAGCCAGGACTTCTTTTAGACAGCTAACTACAAAGTAATAACATATTATACAAAAGCCATAAAAGCTGAGCTTTGACTTTCTGTTTCTAGGGAAAATTGTATCTGGATCATTAGGAGCTATCTGAACCTTTTGAAACCTACACACACAGAATCACATCTCATCGAAAAATATCAAATATTCCATTTGTGAGATCTGTGTGACTTGAGAAAATGTCTTAGTTTTCTTGATAAGCATTTCTCATTAAATAAGTTGAGTAGAGGTTAGATGATTTATGATCAAAATAGAAGGTTCTGGAAATTACTAGTTCATTTATTCCAACCCATTTGCATACGGCTATTCTTGTATCTGACTGTGTAAGACTAGGGGAGACAAACTCAGGGGATGCTGTAATCTCGTTTCTGAGTCACTTATTGATTCTCCTTGAAACATTCTTCCTTTTTTGACTCAGATTACATTAAGTGGGGAAAACAAATTGTGTTAATGTGTACCAAGGGTAGGCCACATAATTCATTTAAAATGTTGGCTTAACTGTATAGTCAACAATGAAAGAACAGACTCTGAACCTGAGGATGATAATCTATTTCATGTCTTTCAGGGTTTTAAAAATGAAAATAAAATGTTAACTTGGAAGTGAAATATTTTACTCTTATGGCATTTTTGAAATTCATCTTTCCATACATCTATTCTTCATGGGAAAACACAGAATTACCTTGAAGTTTAAAAGTACTAAAAATTACTTCTCTCTGGAAAGCCAAAGAAAATTGCCCAGGCTTCTGAATATTGATGAGAGTGGTTAGAGCATGCTCCTCTTTCCCGCTAAAGAATACAACAAATTCAGTAAAATCTATTCTTCTTAGAATTTCATTCTCATTAAAAACAAATCCAAGGCAATGCTGATCAGACTGCACCGGCAATACAGAAGCAACTGTTGGCAGAAGTAGGTGACAGCTACTTTGATAGTCATGTATACAGCAAGAAAAACTCTTATTTTCATATTTTATAAGCTTTATTTATTTCAAAAAGAAAATATTTTTATATTCCACCATTTGGTACAATGATATTTTTCAGAATTCCTTAAGGGAAATTATAGTGAGCAGCCAGGAAGTTACAGCCCCCCCGGGTATTTATGTAGCATGTACATAAATTTGAATAGACGATTCAACCATCTCTCAGTTTATACAACGTGCACTTCCAGCCTGTAGACGGCTAAGTTCTCTATGAAGTGTCAACGTCTTTCTTCTATTCGCAATTCTCTTTTGTGACTGAACTTGTTCTAAGTTTTCCTTTTGTGTCTTTTCACCCTCTGGTCATTCTGGACACTGAAAGCGAAACCAGGAACTTAAAGTCATTTTATTGAAAGCATTTTTTTTCTCTCTTGGAAATATGACATTCCCTCATAGTCTCAATTTCACCATTATGCTCAGGTCTCTGAAACTGTCTCCACGTACCTTCTGAGCCATCTTCAGCAACTTAAGGCCTTTCCAGGAGGAGTGGCAATCTGAACTCAAAGTGGGAGCTTGTCTTTGCTTTGATTGCGTTAGTTTGTGCTCTAAGATATTCCACCCGACGACATCACTGTTTTAGCAAACCAGAATGCAAATTCCTGGGACATTTTTCCATGACCTCTTTATGTGGGATTGCTGTCCAGTTTCTTCTAGCTAAATCCTCCCAGTAATGTGAGATTTAGACCCTTTCTTTACAGCCACACAGTAAATTGCTTTTCTGCAATCCGGGGAACACTAGCCACAGAACCTTTACAGAGTGATTTACTTTTCAAATGCATTCTCTTTTTTTCCCCAAGATGATAGTTAAAAGCCACAAATACTAAGATACAAACTACAGAGTCTTAGCCCCAAATAATGGATCAGAATTTGAATGTGTAGCAAGGTCTCCCAGAAGCGTGACTGGCATAATATGATGCCCAATACTGACCAGAAACGCAGCATACCTTCACACTCAGCCTCTCTCTTGCTATAGGGCTGAATTGTGCAATGCAGGGCACATGTACAGACAGAAGACAAGCAGGAGTCTCAGTCTGCACTTTTGTCCAAGACTAGGTCTCTCTTTGGTTTGCACTGTGTTCACCAAGATGCCAGGTCTGTGAACTTCAGGAGATTCTCTGCTTTACTTTGCACCTCACTGTAGGAGTATGGAATTATATGTCTGTTTCTCTGTACCCTGCCTTCCATGAGATCTGAGAATACAGACCTGGGTCTTTACACTTGCACAACAAGCCTTTGCCTACTGAGCCATCTCTCCAGTCCAAAGAACAAGCTATTGGACAACTAACTCCATACTAGTTAGGTGGCTAGGGATCAGTGCTGTATGAAGGAGAATTTTAGCTCTCTATTTCTTCGTCTGCATGAACCACCTTTTGCTAGCTTCTTCCATAGGTGGCTGGTGGAATCTCATTTGAATTGCCTAGTTCAATAGGTGGTTAGAGGAACCTCAGCTGCATTTCTCTACTGAGAAATGATGCTGAGAAACTTTGCAAGTACTTACTTCCCATTCACACATATTTATGATAGAGTGCCTTTTTAATATTTTTCCATTTTAATTTGGCTGCTGACTTATTAAGTGGTATGAGTACTTTCTATATTCTGGTACAGGGCCGTTATGAGACATATTTTCCATAATTTTTTCAGGTTCATGATTTGACTTCTCTATTTTTAATTAAATATTTATTTATTATGCATATGTGTGCATGTATGTATGCATGTGTATGGACACTTGCACCACAGGAAGCTTTTGGAGGTCAGAGGACAACTTGCAGGAGTCATTTCTTTCCTAGTACCATGTGGGTCCTGAACTTGAACTTAGGAGGCCGGGCCTGGGCCCAGGTATCTTAATTCTTTGAACCACCTAACAAGCCCCTTTTTACTTTTACATTTTCTTTAAGATTTTACCTTTCATTATGTAGAGCTGTCTGTCTGCCTCTCTGTGTGGGTTTGTACACACAAGTACAGTTTCATTGAGGCCAATAGAGGGTGTCAGATATACTGGATCTGGAGTTTCAGGACATGGTGTGCAGCCAGATGTAGGTGTTGAAAAACCTAACTATGATCCTCTCTGGAAACCTAACTATGATCCTCTCTGAAAACCTAAATATGGTCTTCTCTGAAAACCTAACTATGGTCCTCTCTGAAAACCTAACTATGGTTCCACTGGAAGAACCATTGATTTGTTTAAATGTAGAGCCACCTCTCCAGACCCCACCTTTAATTACTTAATGATGTATTTGCAAACATTAAAAATTTATATTTTTGTTATTATATTTTGAAAAATTCCATTTCTCATTTTTACAATAATATACAGTAAATAATATTTTCATCGTTAATCTACCCTTTCAATATTTTTCTTTTTGGGGTCTGAATATGGGCAAGATTAATTTTATAACATTCTTAAAGAATTAATAAAGAATATTTAATATAGGATAAAAAGTGTAATTTTAATAAAGTCATCCGTGTATCATTTGCTTATGGCGTCAGAAGAGGGCATAGACAACACTGGAAAGAGCCATAGACAGTTCTGAGCTGCCATGTAGTTGCTAAAAACCAAAGCCAGGTCCTTTGTAAGAACAATTATAACTCTTAACCACTGAATCATCAGCAGTTTTTTCAATACTAGTTTGGTATTTGTTTATTTATTGGCATACAGTTTGATTTTATATTATCAATTGCTCAATTTATATTGTATTCTATTAAAGACTGTGTTGTTCTGAGGAAAATTTAGGTTACTTGAAATAAATGAGACTCTCTTAACCCTTATTTTAAAGTCTTATTCATGTGAATTAACCACAATTCATAATCTAGATTTCTTTCAGCTTTACTATCAGACCCAAATTTCTGAGGACTCTACTCAGAAAATACCAAGTATATATTTTCTCTTTGCTGTGTGAACATAAAATATTCATAGCACAGTTTGAGAACTGAGAAAGTTCTGTTGGCTAATGTCTGGTACTTCTTTCCCTTGACATGTGGTTTATTCATAAGCATGGGTCAGACAAGCAAAGTCTTAAGCACTCATTTATAGAGCTTCAGAGTTCTTTCTAGGTTAAGTTCCATCTCCCTTAAACTATACTGTGTGAATCAAGCCAACTCAGAATTCCCAAGGCCTAGCTCCTGTCTTTTCTTTGAGAAATGCCTTTCAGATCCTCTCTCTTGTACTACAACCTGAAAGCTCCTTAGAAAGTAAGCTGGGCATGCACAAGGATCCCCTCTCCTCAACTTTTCCTTCTTGAGGAGGATGATACATGCATCTGTATCACATGTAATACCTCCTGACTCTGGCTGGATCGCATGCAAATCAAATGCTTAACATTATCTTTGACATTGTCTTTGCTTTTTCTATTCCCTAGTTAACCAATAAATACAATTTTTCACTGTATAACATTTCACTAATTAAATATTTACAATTTGACAGGGATTATGAAGAGCAGAAAGTAAATTCATACCCTCAAGTTTCAACAGAATTTAAGGAAGAAGTTCTGAAGTTCAGTTTTGCCCTCCACATGTACTTTAACCAACCATTAAGAAACCAACCTTCTCCTTCCCATTGTCCTTTCAGTGGGGAGGAGACAGACCTAGGGATGGTTGAAGTGAATGAACAGTGAGAAACGCCCTCTTAGGACCTAAGTAGCCCACATAGTACCCTCTTCAAGTGTATGCATCACTTCAACTGTTGAAGGATTGGCTGTCAGTGCTGCCCTCACAGAAAGAGATTCAAGGAAATCTTGGGTTTCAGAAGGAAACAGCTATGTATAGTATTCTGTGGTGGAGAGATTCCAGGACTGGAATTTCTTCTGTACATTGTGAGTTTACCCTCTAAGGTTTACATGCCATTTCTTAAACATTACAGTATTGTGAAACACCCGCTTTTTTTTTTGAAAATCCGAGGCTGTAAAAGTTAACAGCCGTGTCTATGTAGAATTTATTTTATAGCATCAAGTACAGTACCATGCACAGTTAACTGCTCAATGGTGCTTTTTGCTGAGCAGGACAATACTGACTTTCTGTGGAATGAAGGGAGAGGTAGACATTTCAAAGCCAATGTCATTTGTATTTCTGATCAGTGGGATATCTACATGCTATCTACATTTTCCTTACCTTTTAGTTTTAATCTATTTATATTACATATTTCTTTGAATTTTTGTCAAAGATCTTATCTGTATTTTAAGGAAGAGAAAATTGCATTTTAAATCATCCTGATATTAGCTACTCATATCATTTGCTAAAATTCTGACTTTCATGTGAAGTTGTACCCTTTTTGACAGAATTACTCAGCTAAATTCAGAATTTGTTCTGTGATAGAACAGTATTGATTAAATTGCATCTTTGATATTTTATGAACTAATAAGCCACCACAAAGAACAACTGCTCACTAGAAGACATGTTAGGACAAGGACTAGAGATGTAACTCAATGTGTTTGATTGGCATGTGTGAGACCCTGTTTAATACCACAAAGAGATATATATGAAATTTTAAATCATAATGCAACTTAGCTGAATTTTTGTGGTCTAGGCAAAATTACATAGCAGTTATTCATGATTGTGAATTTTCCCTTAAACTCGCTCGTGCAAATATTCCTTAATCCAGTAGATCATGCAGATCTTCAGAGGTATACAGTTGTATAAATCATTCATATTTTCAGAGGTATACAGTGCTCTAGATAATGCATATCTTCAGAGGTATACAGTGGTGTAAATTATGTATATCTTCAGAGGTATACAGTGGTGTAAGTCATGCATATCTTCAGAGGTATACAGTGGTTTAAGTCATGCATATCTTCAGAGGTATACAGTGGTGTAAGTCATGCATATCTTCAGAGGTATACAGTG
>LOJH01010923.1:284-18326 GCA_001685095.1 Ellobius talpinus
GCTGGGATGCAGAGCACGACAAACAGTTCTGGCAGAAAACCATCATCGTCCTCAGCTTCTCTCTGGCTTCAGGCTTTCCAAAACACTGGAGGAACTTTCCTGGGGACGTGGCAGTGAAGACTTCTGTCCTGAGGACAGCTAGTCGCCCTTCCTCCTGATGATCATCTTTCTGGAAAGTTGATTTGCTGTGCTAAGAGAATAGCTCATCATGTAAGGAGCCCAGACGAAGAGCTCAAGAATGCAGACAGCACCGTGAGAAATGAATCATGCTGAACACCAGCACGTGTCTCCAGGAAGGAGTCTGCGTACTGATAGCTAAAGAGGAAAGCCATCATGCATGACAACTAATGTCCCCAGTACTGATGCCAGCAATAGGCACAGGTTAGGCATTTAAGAGAAAAGTAGGCATGGGAAGCTGGAACTGTTGAGTCCTTTCTTCACATTAAGATCAAAATTGTTCATTTCTGCTTCAATATTAAGATACATTTAAACGCAAGGCGCTTTCCTTTTCAGATTCCCATAGATTTAAAAGTAAGATATCTACCATCCACATCTTTGAAGATACATTCATGACAATGAATAAGCAAAGGTCCAGGGTCAAAAGGAAAAGGGAAGTAAACAAATACGGACTATTCCAATTTCTTCATCAAAACAATGTGAAAATTCATTTCAAAAGCTAGTGTTATATGTGTATTTGATAAAATGATATAGATGCATTGGAAATAAAGATGGACAGTATATATGAGCCCAAGAACTCACAGAGTTCTGCCTGCCTTTGCCTCAGAAGTGCTTCAGTTGAAAGCATGTGTCTGGGGCTGGAGAAATTTCTCAGTGGTTAAGATCTGTTCTTCCAGAGGTCCTGAGTTCAATTCCCAGCAACCACATGGTAGGTCACAGCCATCTCTAGTGGGATCTGATGCCTCTTCTGGCATAAAGGCATGCATGCAGATAGAGCACCCATAGACATAAAATAAATAAATAAATCATTTTTAAAAGCATGGCTTGCCTCCAATTATTCTTAAAAAGGCATCAAAAGAGAGAGGAGACTTAGCAATAAATATAACAAAATGAACCTAAAACCTATGGTCTAAAAAGCAGAAAATGTTATTGAAAAAAGTTAAAGATGGAGATAAAAAGAGAGCTACCACATGTTCATGTGTAAGCAGGCTTATTTTTATTATGATTCATTCATCTATTTAAAATCCAGTACTGGGGCTGCCTTGAGTTTACTGAGAACTCTATCACCACCTGTCTTTGATAGTTTTAAAATGACAACTGTTGGGAAATATTCAATCACACTGTGAACCCCAAGCTTGCCTTTGCATTAATTAAATAAAATTAATCTTGGGTCAGGAGGCTGAGTTAGCAACTAGTTGACAGAAAGTAATCGTAGAGCCTCAGAGGGCATTCGGGAGAAATAGAGAGACACAGTAGAAGAGTTAGGGAGGAGTTTTGAGAGGCACAGGCTCTTCTGTTTTGGCAGAGCAGAAGGATGGGCTTTGGGAAGACACCAGCTAGAACAGAAGGTTAGCTAGGTGCTGCTCAACCTCTCTGAGCTAGCACGTCTTCACCCCAGCCCTTGAGCCTCAAGCTTTATTTATAAATAGAACAGTAGAGATTTAGTTAAAGCTACCTTTAGTGTAACAGCAAAGCCAGTGCCTGCAGGAGCAGAATTCCCACCAGGCTACATACAGCCTGAGCAGCTAGGTCTCTGCTAGAGAAGCAGGCTAGTAACTGTGGAGTTGCGATTGCTGGCTGAAATAGCAGTAGGTTAAGGCATTGCCACTGTGCTGGAGAGAAAACAACAATCAATCTTCTCCAAACACATTTTTGTTCAGCATAATGTATCATCCTTATCAGTATAATGTATAATCCTTATCAAAATCTCAAGCAGCTTCTCTGCAGAAATTAACAAGATGATCCCAATATTCATTTCAAAACCCAAGGGGCTCAAAACAATCTTGAAAAGGAAAGGAAAGTTATAGAACTTGAACTTCTGATTGTAAAGTTTCCTCCAAAATTATAGTGACCAGGACAGTCTGGAGAGAACACAGAACTGAGACTCCAGAAACAGACTTTCATGTACAGCAAATTCATTCTCAACCTATGCCAAGATAATTCACTGAAGATAGCAACGCTTCTCAACAAATGATGCTGGGGCAACTGAATATTCAGAAGAGAGAGAGGGTGGAGGGGGGGAAACAGAAAGGATCAGAAATCTAAATATCGGGATAAAACCCAGAAAAATGTTGAGGAAAACAGGCATCTAGAGAGATGTCTCAGCAGTTAAGGACCCAGGTTTGATTCCCAGCATACACATGGTGGTTCACAATTATTAGCAACCTAGTTCCAGGGGATCTGATGACCTCTTCTGGCCTCCATGGCTACTACATGCATGAGGTACACATACACAGGCAAAATACACACACAAAATAAAAGAAATTGAAAAAAAATCACAGGTATAAATGGACTAGGCACTGAGTTCTTAGAGATGACATCAAAAACAAAAAAACAAAGAAAATATGGATATCTTTAAGATGTAAAACTTTTGTATAGCAAAAGTTGTCATAAAAATGGAAAGAACTTTAGAATACAGAAAAAATTTAAAAGCCATACATCTGAACAAAAAGAATACATAAAGAATCATTGCAAATCAACAATAAAAAGTCAAACTTTTAAAATTTGGAAAACAATTTGATGTGGGGTTCTTCTCTGTATGCTGCGAATACCGTTGGTTAATAAAGAAGCTGCTTTGGGACTATTGCAGCATGGAATAGGGCAAGGTGGGAATTCCAAGCAGATAGAGGAGAGAGGCGGAGTCAGAGAGAAGCCAAGTAGCTGCAACAAGAGACAGACACTGGATGCCAGACAGAGCCTCACCAGTAAGCCACAACCACATGGCAATACACAGATTAATAGAAATGGYTTAATTTAAGATATAAGAGCCATCTAGAAATATTCATAAGCTAATAATAATAATAAGCTTATTATTAAGTAGTATTTTAATTAATACGGTTTCTGTGTGTTTATTTCAGGTCTGGGTTACTGGGAACAAACAAGCAGCCTCTGCCAACAACAATCCAAGTAGACATTTCTCCAAAGAAGGTGCATGATTGCCTTGAGAACTCATGAAGAACAGCAATCAACCATCCAGAAACAAGACCCAAAGCACACCAATCACCACTCCCCACCTGTTAGGAAGGCTCTGACCAATGATAGACAACAGGTATTGGCCATGATGCAGAGACACTGGAACATCACACTCTGGGGTGTGAAACAGCACACCTACTTTAGCAAATGGTCTAGCTGTACCTCAAATGAGTAGACATAGACACACTGGACCGAACAATGCCACTCCAGATTTAGACTTACAGAATTAAAGTATTGTCTACACAAACATTTGTCCAGACACATGCAAAGTGGCATCATTCACAACAACAACAACAAAAAATATATAAAACAGTTCCCGTAGCAACCGAGTGATGCACAGACAGCTAGAGTGTGATGTGACACAGAACATCATAGACAGGACATAGCTGGAACAGGCGGAGCTATGAAGAAAACTAGACTGTGTGTGCCTGGGGCCTGGGACAGGGGAAGGGTGGGGGAGTACTTAGGAAATGGGAAGTGNGTCCACAACTATGGAGCTATACTAGCACCCACCGCATTGTAGGTTTCAAATAGAAGAATCATTGTGAACCATATCTCCAAATAATAATGAGACCAATGCCTAGAATTTGAGTCTGAACTCCACACTTTCCAATTGAGAGACATTAGTTGAATCGCTTAACTGCTCTCATTCCTCAAATATCAGTAAGAGTGAAATTAAACAGCACCAATTTCTAATGTCGCTTCAAAACGAAATTAACATCTATAAAGTGATTAGAACAGCATGCGACCCAAACCCATCTGTGTGGTAACTAAATTAACTTCATAGCCATTTATTAAACACTTACCATATTAGTGTGCTAATAATGGCTGCTACTACAAATTAGCACAAACAAGACAATTTATTCTCTCAAAGTACTTGAAGTCTGGGGATAGGGAGATAGCTCAGTAGGTAAGAGTGTTCGCTGTGAGAGCACGGGGACCCGAGTTCAAACCTGCAGCACCCAAGTAAACAGTCAGACATAGCTGGGAACGCCTGTCTTGAGCAGGAGAGACAGGTGGATATAGACATCTGATTGGCCTGCCGGTAAGTAAGCTCTGGTTCAGTCAGAGACCCTGCCTTAATAAACATGGTGGACAGATTTTGAGGAAGGCACTAACATGAACTTCGGGCATCAACCTACACCCATACATGTGCAAACACATGAACACTACACCCACATACACACACACTAACATGCTCTCAAATGTAGTGAATGCATGTACACTATAATTTCACATGGAGGAAAATTATAACGAGATGAATTTCAACATAATTAAAGAGATTAAACTGATTAATATCAATTTTGTATTTTAAAAATAGTAAATTACATTCATAACTATTCACAGGTTAATAAAACTCATCATGTTTACAAGGATATTTCAGGTATTATAAAACTATATCTTCTAACTATTAAGAAGCAAAAGAAAAATTAATAATAATCTAAGCAAAAATAGGAATTATTTAGAACTTAAAATATATTACCATAGGTTAAGGAGGTAATAAAAATACAGTATCAAACTACTTATAAACTACAAAGCTGTTTTAAAAATGTGTTGGATCTCTTCATAAAAACAGTAAAATATTATGAAAACACTAGGAAGAGATTCCACAAAACTACTGAAAGTATGGTGGAAGATTAAATATCTTTAGGTGATGGATCACTCACAGAAATTAGATTAAAAACATAAAATGCAAACTAGTAATAAATGGGCAAAGACTGTAGACATTTGCAAAAGACTAAACATACTGTGTGAAGAGTATCATAAAGACTCCTAGGAACTAAAAAGTTACAAAGACTTTTAAAGTTGATACAATTAGTTTTAACCAATCATGAGCACTGCTGGGAATGCCAGAATACAGGGAGCTGCAGTGGAACAAAGGGTCCACCCCTTGGGAACCAACTTGGCTTTGGGATGGTAACTTAGCAATGGTGACAGAAAACTTCAGAAAATATTTACGGGTTTTAAACCAGTAATCCTATTTCTAGGGTTCCATCCTCAGAGTGCACCCCTACTAATAGAGAAGAAGCTCCTGCACAGCCGTGTATTAGGGGCGTTGCAAAAGATGGAAATTGTTAAATCTACTACGTGACTGTGAAATGTGCACTACAAGTGGAAAATACCTGTGATTCATGCCCTGTCTAAAAGCCAGACTTTAAAACTGTACACAGCCTGGTGATCATGGTGCTATCATTTTCCTTCAAGGTAGTACTCTGGGAAAGGTGAAATGAGAGGGGCAGACCCCCCCCAATCTCGAGGCCCTTTCCTCACCCTAATCGGGGTTACACGGAGTTCTCACGGTATGCACTGGACCAGTGGCATCCCTGTGGACAGAGAGGAACTGTACACACACTCTGTATGAGGCCAAGGGAAACATCTCTGAAATGATTCCTTGAATTTTGACCACAAAATATAATTCCTTACATTCCTTCATCTTCTACTTTCTTGTACTCTACCTCAAGGGCATTAGTCTTTTTTTTCTCCCATTTTGTTTTGAAATATTATTACTTATTTTCTCCTTTTATAAAGCATTTTTCTTTGCTAGGCTTGGTGATACATACCCATATTCCAACACCAGGGTCTGAGGCAATAGGATCCCAGACCTTGTGTGTGTGCGTGTGTGTGTGTGCGTGCAAAAGACATTTTGTCTAGGTCAAAAACTATTACATAAAACAATAAAAAATTAAAAAAACAAAGGAAACCCCTCTTCATGTTGATCAAGCTCTATAATTTGGTCTCTATAATTTGATAGCACAGAATCAAAAAAGAACAAGTTGTGTGCCCATCAAACAACATCTTCCTCAGCTTCACCTCTCCAACAATGGTTTCTGTTCAGAATCCCCTCAATTTCCCAAGCCTAAAGAAATCCCAGCATTCTTCTCTGCATCCACTTTCCTACCTTTGCAACTGGATCCTTCCCACAGACCATGCCCAGTGTTCGAGCCCTGGGTCTCTGCAGCCCCCAGCTCCCCTGAGACTTCTAGGTCCAGCACAGGATTCTGTAGGCAGCCATGCATGAACTTCAAGCCCTGCTCAAGTGAAAGTGGAGAGTAAGGGAAGCTTAGGGGACCTGGGAGCCATGGGGAAATGCAGAGAAAAGTTGAGACTAGGGCCTGGAGAGATGGCTCAACTGTTAGGAGCATGTCCTTGCCTGCAGAAGACCTGCGTTCTGCTCCCAACACCTATGTCAGTGGCTCACAACTGCCTGTACCTCCAGCTTCAGGTGATCCAATGCCTCTGGCCTCTATGGGCACCTGCAGTAACATGCATATACCTACACAAACACACACACATACACGTAACTAAAAAGTAACAAATCTTTTAAATGCGAAAATATTTATGAGCTCTAACAGAAGGCCTTTTTGTTCTGTAGTAGATTGTGTGCTGAAAAGGCAGGCTTGTTTCTAAGTTATAGCAGACTAGAGGCTGAACATCCTGTTGTAGGGCATATATTCTTCTGAAAGGAAAAAATGAATTGGCTTCCCATTATCCTGCATGGCTTGGATACTCGGTGGCTCCCCACAGCAGCTCAGAGAGTACGGGATGAAGAAGGGGTGAGGTAGATCCATGAGTATACCAAATAAGCCCCAAGACTAAGAGATGACCTTCTGACACAGTCAGATTGCTATGGAGGGTCAGCATCACCACCTGGCCTGTGAGGGGATTGTAGGACCTCAGCCACACCCCAGAGCTTCTGAATGGGTCTGAATTTTATTATCTTCAAAGATGCATATGCATGTTAAGGCCTAAAAACCGCAATCCCAGAAACACACATGCATGCACACACGCACACAAGTAGACACACAACTAAGCACATGCCTCCCCTCTCACCTTCTGTCAAATTGTCAAGATGCCTGATGATTCTTCACCACAAGGGCTACTCTCAGTTCTGGCCTCTCTGAAATATCTGGAGGAATAAACTCTATATAATTTCCCACAGGCCTTGCCATCACCCCACACGGGCCAAGCCCAGCACACCTGAATTAAATTCTCCCTTGGTCATAACTACTGATTAGAATAGAGAAGCAACTGTAGCACCACAGGGGAGGAAAAGACGCTTTGGCCAATTAAAAGCAATTCAAATTTCAATCACTACTGCCAGATGTACCTCATCACTTACTCTGTTGCTATGGAGGGAAATCACTATAAGGACATCATTTAATGTGCAGCTGATCACTCTGTAAATGTTTACTTAATTGCATGGTTGGTCATCCCTAACTCTCTACAATTGTCAGGACTGGCCACAACAATGGTCAAGACTCCCTGAAATTCTGCCTTCGAATCTCCAGGGTAGGAAGCAAATAGGTCCTGCTTGGGATGTGGAAACGAGAGGGAGCTTTTCACTCCACAGGCCAGGCTGCAGCTTTAGTAAAAAGAAAAACTCCCTCGGCATTGTTAACTGGGATGGAAGGGGCTTTCTGTGGCACTGTACTTCACTTAACCTTGTAAGGCCAACTGAAAGCAGCCCATTGAGAAGTGTTCTGAGAAGTCATCACTCCAAGTTGTGTTCCTCATGGCACTGTCATTGGACTGCTCTTGTGGCTCTCAGGAGGTGGGGGACTCGTCTGCTAGTTCAGGCTTTACAAACTGACCGCTTGTCCAAAAATGGTCCTTCTGCCTCTTACCAGATGTGTGACTCTGGCTGAGTGACTTCCTTCCATAAGGGTGACAAACATAAATCAATACCAAAGAGTTGATGTGAAGGTTAGATGAGAAGACATACATACAACATTACAATGCCTGGCACTTAATAATCAATGTGAGCTATTATTAGCACTCAACAGAGTCTGGCTTCCATTAGAATTGGTTTCATATGTCTCCCTTCCCTGCTACATCATGTGCAGACTGTTTATATCCCAAGGAGCTGGCACAGGTACTTACAAGTGACAGACAAACAATATTTGTCAAACCGCTTTCAAGGTATGCCAGGAAGAGGAAAAGAGGGGTGCTGGGAACAAACAGTGTACATTATGATTTTACCCAGGGCCCGGCTCAGCACTGTTTGCATTTCTTTCATTACCATAATACACTGCCTCAGACAGCAAGGGCTCTAGAAAGTGGGACTAGAGAGGCACTAGCAAACCACGTGTCTCCTTCAGAGACAGCAAAGGGATGCCAGGAGATAGCCTAAAAATCTCCACTTTGGTGTCTGGCTGAGTAGGGATAGAGAGTGAAGTTCATCCAGAGCTCTACTGGACAAATTGGGTACCTTGGCATGAAGTCATATCGTCAATTAAGACCATCAACCTAGAGGTAGGGGGCATTTTGTTTTTCTGAGTATCTACCAAGAAAGTTGTGAACTGGTTAGGAGTTGTACACATCAATGGAGGGTGGGTGAGTCATACTACAAACTCAAAGGTCCCTTGTAAACCCTTTGGGCTCTTGAATGAATATCAACTATAATAACAATAGCTTATTAGATACTGATTAAGTGCCCTCTAAGAAGCTCAAGGTGCTTGTGGCTAGCAAGAACTTCTAGACTTGCCTGTGAAGCCCCACCCTCTAGACGAAACTAGCATCTTCTTTGAGAGGCTAGTTACCAACTCCAAGGACTTCTCCTTGTGGCTTATGAGCACCAAGCTGATTTGTAATAAGGACATCAGAGACCTGTTGTGGACCTCATGTGGTGAAACTGCTAGCCCAGCCACAGGCCACTGACTGTCTTGTGGCTCTTATTGAGTCAGTACCTAGGCTCAGGATTCTTGCTGAATGTCACCCAGCTCCACATCTTCTGAGGCTACTGTGTTAGCATCACAACTGTCTTCTGCCCTGTTGTGATGACTGAGGCCTCTCTCCTACCCCTCTGCCTGCATGGACAACAAAGTGATCATGACTTTTAAGGCTGGGGGACAAAAAGGTGTGCTGGATATCATACATCCAAAGATGAATATAGAAGTTATCGTTTGGGGCTGGAAAATGACAACAGAGATTAGAAAATAGGTGGGTATGATACGTGCCATCTTAAACATTAAAGGTGAGGTATTGTAGAAACATGCAAGGCAGGTACTGATCTAGGTGAAAGTATGGGAGAGGCTTAAGGGGAGAGCAGTACTCAAGAAAAATCTAGGAGCAACAGCAACAGTCTGCATTTATTGAGTACACAGTGTACATTAGGAACTTCGTGTAGGTCGGTCCTCCGTCCTTATAACCCTCTGAGGCAGGTTTATTCTCCTCAATTCATAGGTGGGAAACTGAGGCTCACAATAAAAATGATGGCACTGGAATTCAAACAGAGGTGGGTTGGATCCAGGATAAAGAAGAAAAGTGGTCAAATATGCTTTCAAGATAGAGGAAAGTGCCTTTCAGCAGGCTGGGCAGAAGGAAATATCAGTTCCCCAGGGAACTGAAAGTGGCTGGTGAGGGCTTCTTGGGGGTGGGGACACGTGTTCAGAAGAGAAACCAGAAGTAGAGGAACTCTCCTCAGATCTAGACTTTTTGACAGATAGACATTTGAGTCCCGCCTCCAAGCTCAGATTCTCTTGGTAAAGGCCATACATAAGAACAATGTCTGCCTCTCCCCCATGAAGAATTACCATTAACCAACTGAAACTGGTAGTGGAAACTTGATTGCAAAATACGAATTCTTTCACAGACTAGGATCCATCACTGACTCTTTCCCAGTAGCTTCAGAGATCCACAAGCCTAGAACCCAGTGATCCAGACTCTGTGTCCCAGAGAGCCCTCTGAACAGAGCAGCAGCGTGGAGGAGTAGACAGCAGAAGGTCCCTGGCCCCCTGCACCCATGCTTACCACTGCCTAAGCACAGAATGCTTGCCTGCATTCACAGGTGTCACTTCCTAAGTAACGGATCGGATTGCAAGGTGAGCTGCCCTCTTCGTTCCTTGGGAAACAGACACAGATAAGGATAGCACTTACCTTATATGGATGAGAGAGATGCATAGGACACATGGTAAAGAGGACACAGGTCCCAGCACAGTATAAAGACTTAGGAAACCCACACAGCTGACCTCTACTTTAATTAGGAAGAAATCTGTTTGCTATCCTCCAGTCCCCTCTGCAACCTATGTGACAGAAACCTGTGAGCATATTAGAAGCTGGCGATGAAGTGGGTTTGCGACCCTACATTCCGCCTTTGTTCCTGGCTCCCCAGAACTGGCAAGCAGCTGGCTCTCCGTCCTGGCAGAAAATGCCCAAAAGAGGTAAAAAAGGCAGAGACTGCACACCATTTGTGCAAACCAGTCTGCCCTTGTAGTTTCCTAGACAAAATCTAATGTGGTCAGTCAGATATGACCTGCTCTTTTCGGAGGATCTCTTCCTTTTCCTCCCTCCAGCCCTCTCTCCCTCGCGGGGACAAGCGCACTCTCCCACACAGCTCAAGAAATTTGCAGCCTTTTTTACAAGGCGTACTCTAGGGTCCTGTTGTGACAGTCTCTTGCCACATTAACTTGCCTGTCCAACTCCCGGCAGAGAAGGAGCGAGAGCCTTTGCTAATGTCCCAGAAGTAAGAACGCAGGAAATTCGAACAAAACAAATCTACACGCAGAAACCAGCATCTGCTAACCAGGGACTCAAACCGAGACGAGATGACTCCAGATGAAACTGCTGCCTCTTTAGGTACTGGAGGATTGAAAAACAGTTACTTGCCGCTAAGAAGGAAAAAAAAGCAGATCTGCATACCAATTAATTATGAATATTCATCAAGAGCCAGCCTGCACGGCAGCCCGGAGCTCTGCTTCCCAAAGCTCCCTCCGCCTCGCTCAGGAGAGAGTGGGAAAATTCATTCAGGCGCTTTGCCTGTGCCTCTTTCAAGAACTTGCTCTGGAATTGGGCTTTTCTCCCCTGAAGGGTTTGGATCAAATCAGTTCTGGTCTTACCCTTTATATCTTCCATAAGGGGCAGCTTTTTGTTTTCTTCCTCTTTCCTCGTTTGTCTTGGGTGTTTTTGTTTTTGCTGCCTCTGCTTGCTGGGGTGGCTTTCTGTGAGAGAGGTACTCACGGATCAGAGATATAACAGACCCTAGGGCTTGTGGGAGGGGCTAAATTAGCCAGCCCTGTTTCGGAAGGAACCTCAAAGGCTGTGTCTTTTTCATTGACTAGAAATACAGATTGGTAGAGGAGTAAGGTGGTTCATTTCCCTAGTTACTCAAAAGCTTACTGGGGTTGTAACGGGTTGTAGTTTATTTTTTCCTGGGCTTGAAGCAGTGTTCAAGGCCCTTTCCTTCCCCTTCTTCTTTTATATACCCCTCACCCTCTCTGTTACAAAAAAAACTGTTTTTATCTCCCTAAATTTTTTTTTTACTGCAAGGGGAAAAATAACAACAACAAAACTCTGTGTCTGTAATTACGAAGCCAAATAGTTAGAAACCTGTGCCCTTGATAGTCAAGGCCTGTGGAAGGCCAGTGCGGCTATTCCCGCCAGGTGAAGCATCACTTCCTGATGAGCAATCCTTTCTCTTTGGAGAACTCAAGTAATGCCAGCGGCTGCAGGGAAAGCCTTATTACTGTCTGGAAAGCCTCACAGAGCAAACTGCTCACCAGGTACCTCTGCCACCTCTCAAGTGTCAAAAATCACCCACCTTTGTCCAGCTTTGACTTCCTACCTCCAAAGCCCTATAAGCATGGATAGCCACTCCCAGACTTTTCAAGGTGACCCAAATGCAGGCAAGAGGCTGACCAAAGAAATTTGAAACTATCTATGAACTTGTTTTGAAATGAAGACAAGGGCTGGGCCTCAAGGAAGAAGAAGAAGGTAAGTCCTCAGCCCCAAAGCCACGTGGACAGTTGCTCCTTTAAAGGCTGCTACAAACAATATGTGTTAGCATTTGAGGCTTAAAGGAGACCTCTGGCATCCCATCAAACCAAGACAGCAAGAAACTAGCCACCTGCTCCTATTCACATGCCATAGAGCGTGGAGTCCAGTCTCTCCTGTTTGCCATCAGGCTCCCAACCCTAGCTCCTCCCACAGTGCAGGTACTCAGTTAAACATGGAGTAATGGCTGATTTGTGAACGGCAGCAAAGCAGGACCGCAGACACCGCCTTCGGATTTCTGGCTCATGTTTGCTTTTGGTTTTGCTTTTTTTCTGTATTTTTTTTAATAGCAAAGAGGTCATATTTGAAGCTATGTATACCACAAGACATAATTCTGCACAAAAGCCTTTACTTTGTGACCACCGAAGATTGCTTTGACAGCAATACATTCTCTTCTACACTTTCAGTCTGCTACACTATTTTACTACAGATAATAAGGGGGCAGGGCTGACTTTTCAGTTTAGATGTCCGTAGCCTTGTACAGGGCAGTGCCTGCAACACAACATGTACTCAGGCAATTCTGGGTACTTAGATAAATCCAGAACTGTATCACAAGACTTTCTGTGTCTTTCTGTGCACAACGAAAGGATTTTGCATTTAGAAGAGCAATTAATTACACTAAATGAAAAATCTAATGAATGCCTTCTCTAGGGCCAGTTTAACCTACATTTCTAATAATGAATATTGGTTTGACATTTGTCCTGTAAGAGTAACATTGTTTTAAAGTGACATAATGGGATATTTGCAAATATCAGTAATCTTTGAGACTTTGTGATTGCATGCGTACTGCTACTATTTAGGGGACAATTAAAAAAAACAGAATACCTACAAAATAATCTGTGTACTCCAGGATGGAAACTGAACTACCAAAGCCAGAGAGGGGGGCGGGGGCGTGATTAATGGAAGGCCCAGAGCGAAGAATGGGTAAGAAACTCACCCAAACCTAACAGTGAACCCTCCACTGAGGCAATGAGGTCACAGTGCTCTATTGAAAACAAAATTAAAGCCAGTTGGTGGTGATGCACGTCTTTAATCCCAGGACTCAGACAGAGGCAAGGCAGATATCTTGGGATTTCGAGGCCAGCCTGGTCTACAGAATGAGTTCCAAGACAGCCAGGGCTACACAGAGAAACCCTGTCTCAAAAAGTCAATCAATCAATCAAACAAAATGAAAAATTAAAATTCATGTCCCACTCAGATGCTGTCGACTAAAGATTTCTTAAAAATCTGATTCCTTCTCTTTCAGTCTCTTAGGCTTGGTCAGTAGAGGATGGGGCTGGGTAGAGAAGAGAAATCTAATACTGGACTTCTGATTCAGCCAGGAGAGGCGAAATCTCATCAGTACCAGCTCTCCCTAAAAGTGTGGTGAAGTTCCAGACTGGTGAGAAGGCTCAGTGGATAGAGCTTGCTGTCAAGACTGAGAGCCTGCGTTCAGTCCTCAGCATCCTCTGAGGAAGGAGAGAACAGACTCTCGCAAATTCTCCTCTGACCACAACACATGCTCCCCACACACATACACACACCCTTCTCCCACCTTCACACAGAATTTGTTCTTAAAAACTAAAGTTCACCTGAAGTGAACATGTAGTAATAGAAGTTGCCTTGGCACCCAGATCATCGTACACAAAGCACCTGCCAGCAGCTAACGATTTTGATGGTAGTTTGCTCTGTGTTATAATTGTATTGCTCAGCTCCTTGGTATCAGCAAAGCATGATAGGCAAGCATGTGTTATCTCACATGCTGAGGAGCAGTAGCTTATAGAAGAGATGGCAGGGATCAAAGTGCTGTGTAAAGGCCTGAAAATTGCTTTAAAATTCAGTACAAATGTACAAAAAAAATTCCATCATTATAATTTGGGTTTTTTTCCCAAAAGAAAGTAGAAAGTAAGAAAGGCACTCAAGAAAGATGGGGGTTGCTAACAACTAAGTATACCAGTCCTCCTTTTACTGATGGAATGTATTTTTAACGCATGTTCTTAGAAAAAAAAAGCTTGATTTTTTCCTATACTTTCAATCTCCTACATTATGTCAGTCCCTCCCCTAGCATCTAAAGTTAAATAACTCCTACTCTTAAAGATGAATTCTGGGACTTAATGAACATAGAGAATTCAGTTTTGCAAGATGACAACACTCCGGAGATCAGTTGTTCAAGTGCAAATATATTTAACAAGGCTTAACTATTAGCCAAAGATGTTAATAGTGTAACTGCTATATGTAGTTTTCCATAATTTTGGTTGATTCTATTTATTTAAAAACAAATATGCCGTCAGCCTGGTGCCTCTTTCCTTTTTCACAGATTGTGATTTTGCCTTCCCTGGGTCACCACCACTCCCTCCTAATTCCTGAGAAAGAAGCTGTGTCTGCAAAGACTGCTTGACCAATTAAAAGACGGTGATGGTGAACTGGGATTGCTACAGTCCCAGAGGCTCAGTACCTTATCTTGGGCTAGCCACTCCTCACCCACTTGAGTGTCAGAACTGACTGCCTGAGGCAAATAGATAAAAACCTTTGAAACTTAGCAGATCACTAGCTCCCACCAATCCATAAATGGATTTTACAGTTACATAAGAGAGGGGGGAGGGAGGCTGTTCTAGAATCCCAATGCTATCTGATGGCATTCTTAGCTTAGAGTTGGTAGAAGTTAGCGCCTGCTAAGTTAGTAGATTTCAAAGGATTTTAGCTGTTCTGTTATAGGTTGTTAGTTCTGACACTCAGATGGGCAAGGAGTGGCTTCAAGGAGCTAATTACCCAAAAGAAGGCAATTGGCCTCTGGACCTGTAACATTCTAACATCTCCATATTATAGGTGCAGTTTTAGTGGTTTGTGGACACAGCCTCTTTAAGGAATCCTCCTTTATACAACCTACCATCAAGGCTGTGATCTGCACTATTATTCTCCGATAATGAACCAGTCTCTCTGGAAACACAGCTGAGCCCAAGCCTAAGGCAGAAAGCATATGAGAATACGAGTCTGAAGCATTTTGTTATTCCAGAAAACAGGACTGCTATCCAAAACAGCTAAGGCCACACCAGAATGAGGGGCCAATCCCAGGGAGACACCATTAGTCAAAGTGGGAAAAGTTGAAGCAAAAATCGAAATAATAAGCACAATGGGTTGAAACTCATCTGATATGTAACATGGATGGGCAGTATTTATAATGGGGGATATCAACACTCCACCACCTGGGTTGCATAAACTGTACCACACAACCAAATGGTTCATGAGGAAAATTCTCTTTCAAGGCTTACAGAGAAGAAAGGAACACCACTGACAGCGTTTGCTTGTCACTGTTTCGCTAACAACTGATTACACCATGTGTTTATGTAATAACCGTCAGTGCTGTCCACACCACAAAAGGAGGTGCAACACATTCATTATGTACCTTCTGGTGGACGCATAAACCATCCTGTCTGAAGTTGTTTTGTAAAAGAAGGGGGGAGGAGTGGAGGGAGGGAAAGAAGAAGGAGGAGTTTTTAAACCTAAATACCATTTCATAGGAAATATTTGACACAGAACAACAGAACACATCAGGACGCTCTAGAGAGTGAGGTGTGGTGGCACACTCCTATAATCCCAGCATTCAGGAGGATAAGACAGGAAAATCTAATGTTCAAGGCCATCCAAGAATATACAGCACAACTCCTTAAAAAAAATCAAGAGAGTTGAATATTTGAACACTGATTGGCTATTTTGTAGTATTATTATTTTTCATTTTTGAGCATAATAATGTTGTGGCTATGATTTTAAGTCTACCCGTCGGAGATACATGATGAAATGTGCACAGATGAGCTATTAAGAGAGGAAATGAAGTACTATTTTCTCTATAATTTAAACATTTGAAATTTCCTGAAATAAAAGGTTAAAAAGTGATTCTAGACCAAGAGTGGACGCTGAATTCATGATATGCACTGGCTACAAGGTGGAACTGAGGCTGAGAGCTTGGTCAGTGTTTCCTGAGTCTGTATCCATATGCTACAATAGCTTGGGGTTCAGGGTAGCAGTGTTCAACTGTGGCAAGGTTCAGCCTAAAAAAAATTGTAATCTGGCGAATTGATCATTACAAAACAAGTCAAGCCTGGCATGGTAACACTGGCATTAATCTCAGCACTCAGGAGACAGAGGCAGGGAAATCTCTGGGAGTTCAAGGCCAGTCTGGTCTACACAGCAAACTTGACGATAGCCATGGCTACATAGAGAGACCATGCCTCACAAAACCAAAAACAAAACAACAACGACAGAGCAAAAAATAAAAAGACAAAAAAACCAGGTCAAGCACATCCCTGAATGGTCAGATGATAGAGATCCATTGCAAGAAAAATAAAAGTGATTGAGCAATAAGCCGATCAAACCTGAAAAAAACACCAGGGTAAGCAAGATAAACAGAATCACCGAGCAATTTGTCTGTAGAGCAAAACAAAGAAGCAACATCACATCTCCTTTTATTTTGATGTGACAGAAGTCAGGAAGGACTATACACTCCATCCAATGTACATCATGCAGTGCGGCTCTCTATATACCCAGTAGTGATCAGGCAGAAGTCATGCTCATCAGACTCAGTGTTGATGCAATGTCGGCATCCCTAGGGCGGGGGAGGGGAAGCAGCTGGTTGAATTGCGTGGACAATGGGCATTCTGGTTTCCATATTGTTTCATTTCTAAGCCTCCATTAAAACAGTAGTCCTTTGATAAAACTCATGAAAAGAGGTACTTGGGTTTTATGTATCATAAATAAATGCCCAGGGTAACTATTGTATAAATGACTTGCTCTGCCAGTTCTAAAAATGCCTGTATTTATCCATTCAGCTTTTGTTATGAGTGAATATACTGAAATACTCTTTGCAATATTTCAGTGTTCAAAATGTTATGTTCCTTTGGTATTTTTAAAATAGCATGATCTAATGAAGGGGTCTTTGTTTAGTTTGGAATTTTTTGTTTTATTTGGTTTTTGTTGTTTTTTGTTTGTTTTGTTTTGATGAAACAGGTTCTCACTGTGTAGCTCAAGCTGGCTTTGAACCTGTAGCAACCCTCCAGCCTCAGCCTCCCAAAGGCTAGCATTTATAGGAGTGACCACCATGCCCTGTTTAAGGTAAAAAAGGATATGAAAAGAATGGGTTTTTATGGGACTCCTAACAGTGGTAGTGGGAGGGTGTCTCTGACTCTTGCCTGTACTTGGGCCCTTGTCCTTCTACTGGGTTGCTTTGTCCAGCCTTGATATGAGGGTTTGTGCCTAGTCTTATTGTAACTTGTTATGGCATGTTCAGTTGATATCCCTGGGAGACCTGTTTTCATTTGTTTGTGTTAAGGGAAAGGAGGAGGAACGGATCTAGGGGAGAGGGGAGGTGGGAGGAGGGAGACTGAGAGGAGTGGAGGGAGGGGAACTGCAGGTGGGATGTAATGGATAAGAGAAGAATTAAAAGTGGGTTTTTATCACTGGTAGCAATGCCATAAAAGTAGTGAGTCAGAGTACTCTCTGAATTTGGGGGAACATACATTATAAAGCAATAAAAAAATCCAGTCTTGAGATTTTGTTAATTTTCACCAGAAGATGGAAGTTACAAAGTAATCCCACACTAGCTCAGAACTGTGTATAATAAAGGGTTATTTATTTAGGGGTAGACTCACAGATCATAGTCCTCTGCATGAACGTGAGCGGAGTGCATGGAGTGCACTTTATGTCATCGTCATTTATAGTATAAGAGGCCATGCACAGGTGGGCTGGTATCTTAAAGGCTACTGCTGAAAGAGTTTCTACAGCACCCCCCCTTTTGTGTAAATTAAAAGAGTTCTAAGCCTAATACAAAACTATATATAATAAGAACAAATATCAAGTATAAAAATTATAATTACAACCAGCATAAACAATATTAATCAAGGAACATATGCTAAAAGTTTCAGTAATCATTCTACCCTAATGAGTCTAAGTCTTATATTAGAAATGGTGTGGCTAAATCATAAGAGGAAAGTAATTATAACTATCTAATCTTCAACCCCATCAAAGGCCTGGGAAGGGAGATAATATTACTTGAGTAGGCAGGGAGTACA
This sequence comes from Ellobius talpinus, assembly GCA_001685095.1. Taxonomy (NCBI): domain Eukaryota; kingdom Metazoa; phylum Chordata; class Mammalia; order Rodentia; family Cricetidae; genus Ellobius; species Ellobius talpinus. The sequence continues at coordinate 18,245 of LOJH01010923.1, forward strand.
ATCAAGCAGCTTCCAAAATGTGTAGAAGATGACAGAAACAACTGGCTACCTGGGCAATCACCCAAAGTCTCATTTGCAATGT
>LOJH01010924.1:0-12196 GCA_001685095.1 Ellobius talpinus
TATATACAGCATATAAAATAAAACCGAATCTGGACCCACAAGCTCTTGTAGCCTTTAGTTTAATTATTTTGCTGTGGTTTGAATATTTGGCATGATAGCTACCCATCTCACAAATTTTTAAGTGTGCATTGGACTTGTTCACTGGATTGGCTGGCACTTTCCTTGTGACTTCAGGCAGGCCACTAAGCCTCTTTGTTCTTGCTTCCTTCTCTCTAGAAGAGGATAGTTTCTTATTCAAACAGTTGGACACACAAAAGAAAAGTGAACATAAAACCACTTTGTAGAGTTTCTTAGTAAATTAACATTACTGTCCTCTAATATAATGCATTAAGACAAGATAAAACAGTAGCCAACCATTACAATGTTTGTTTCATTTTAGACAAGAACACTATTAATTCTAAGTAGTGAACCTCAAGGTTCTGGCAGTCTTTATATGGAGTAACGGAACAATATAATTCTAGGGTTTGGCAAACGTTCGTGACTCTGGGTGATTTTATAGATGCATACTTTTACTGAGACATTAATTGCTTCAAACTACAGAGGTGTGAGTGCAGCAATAATGACCAGCAATCATGTCACTGGGCTTAAATGAGGCAGCATTACATTCAAATTGGCAGGGCTAAGCATAACGTTATGGTAACTATCTTTGTGTGGTTACAGCGTACATTTAGAATAAAAGAAAAATCTAAATTACGCTTTTTATAACAATTATGTGTTCAATGCCAAAGCCCATGAGATGAGCCATCAGAATTCTTTCCCTGCATCTCATCCATCTCCACATCGTAGGAGAACTAAAAGCCTAATCAATAATTTAACCAGCTAATGGACATATTTTTAAACACAATGGAGTCATTCTGGAAAAAAAAGGCATGCTGTCAGAGCCACAGGGACAAAAGTAGAAACTGTGGAAACTGTCTGCTAATACTTAATGCTTAACTTGAACAATCCTGTGTGAACACAGCACAAGCTCCTTCAAGCGAACTTTATGTCTCTCTGTCCGCAGAGCTATTCTTTTTTTCCTATGAAAGATGTACTTTACAGATGTTTTTTTTAAAGTCAGTGTAGAACTCATAACTAAAGACTCAAATATTTAAATTGTATTTTAATTAAAAAACGTGTTCCATAAAAGGTGGCCCTAAATTCCAAATTATGAGACTGGGTGACATTTTCTGGCTATTGATATTCACAATCACACAATTTCCAGCCGCGCTGCATTTGCCATGCATGATGAAAAAGCATGGGAACTTTTATGGTATTGATACAGAAAATATTCTAAACCAACCCAGAAAAGGTTGCTGCCTTGCTGCATAGATAAGATGGGGTGTTTAATTTTGGGTTTATTATCTTCCCTTCTCTTCTTTCTACACTTCAGACGAAGGCAACTTCATAGCACAGAGGGTAATGCTGTAAAAAGCAACCGATTAGACAAGGTGCCACGGGGCATGGCTATAACCTCAGGATTCAGAAGACTGACACTGAGGCCAGAAGATGAAGAGTTCAAGGCCAATCTTATGGTTGCCCAGTGAGATTCTGTGGCTGGCGAGGAGTATGGGGTCATGGGGTCATTAAGTATCCCATTTGTTACCACAACATCACTTTTGTACTCAATCAGAGGTTATAAATAGAGTTCAATTATAGTCACTCAATTTCCTATCATGAAGATATACGTATGGCACATTAAAATCCCCAAGACCTTTTTTGTTTGTTTTTAGGCGGAGACTCATTATGCAGACCAGTATGGTTTGGAGCTTGCATTCTTGCCTCAGGTTTTAGTAGTGGCATTCCAAGCATGCACAGACCTGGAACTAGAAGAGGCATTGCTAATAAATTTCTTCTGTGGGTAATAGTTTCTGATACATACTGTATATCTTCCCATCAGCCCAGAAGAAAGATTTCAGTTCCTAATGAATTATCAGCCTACAACAGAGGCTATGAACTTGCTTTTATATCACTACAAGGGAGACAATGAAGTATTTCAACTTGGTTTTTTTGTTTTGTTATAATTGAGCTGGGAGACTTGAGTGTTAATGCAAGATAAAGGCGGGCCAGAGGCTTACTTAATCAGAGAAACACAACCACCTTGACCTCCTGACCTCTGGAAGCCTGGCTCCAAGAGGTCTAAGGATGTCAGCACTCGAACCTCACTCTCAAAATAATCCATTATGTATCCTCTGTCACATGAAGAATTTTTCTTAGGCAGTTCAGAGCTCTATGCTACAATATTTCAGGGTCCAGAGTGCACATGTGACGACTCAGTCATACATAGTCTCAGGAATCCCGTGGTTAATACTAAGCCAAGGAATTCTTAGTATGTACAAAGGAAATAGTAAACAAAATGAGTAATGAAAGGGGCTGATGAGCAGAGGAGCCATCACTGTCACGTAACGAACAGTAGCAACATATGGTAAGTCAGAAAATTCATTATCTGCTGTTATCTCGTATTGCATATCCCTTGACTTACCTTCTTTAGGCCTCTAGCCACAGTCTTAATTTGTTTTCTCCCCACATTTCCTGAACATTTTATCCCTCTTAAATAAGCTATTTGTCCAGAAATGCTACGACCAAAGTGCTCCGTCTGCACAAAAGTCGCTTTTAGCAGGCCAGATACGCACAGCTAAGTTGTGCTTGCAAAACTGTTTTTCTTAAAGTGCAGTCAATTGGCCATACACCAGCACTAATTTGCTCTTAACCAGTAAAGCATGTGCACACAGTGCCCCTTATGACAGTCACTGCAGCCATGGCAGCTGACTGCTTGCTCATACATACAACGATGAGATGTTTTAGTGCAGCGGCCAGCCTTGGCTTAGGACAGCATACCGAACACCTCTACTTATAAATACTGGGTTTTTTTCAGTTCCCCAGGACTAAGTCTTGTGCTTCCTCTGGGAATCAAAGCGTGGCGCACAGAAATCCTTGATAAACTGCTTAGAACTGGAGTGTTGTAAATGTCTTCTGACATTACTATCATAATACCCAAATGAAATGATAATATTCATTAACTTGTGATGTAAAAATAATCCTTACAGTACTTCCAAAGTTGATTTTTATTTGTATTTTTCTCGGACTACTGATAGGTGCTTAAAATTCCATCTTGAAGTAACAGTGAAAGAGACAGATTGTAGATTTCTAGGGTTTTATTATTGGGGTGTTCAGCCTGTGCCTCATTTTCATACTGATTTTAGTCTTGAGGAAACAATTTTTCTGAGGGACAACACCTGCACTTTCTTATTTCTTAGTGGCAGTTGTGATTGACAATAATCTCACTTACAGGAAGTCTGACTACAGATGGCATGCTGTATCTGGAAACTCTACAGTAGGGGCCTGCAGTAAATTCTCTTTCTACTTGAGATAAGGGTGTATGTAAGACTGAGAGATTGGTGAATGAACAAATCAGTGGAATGAGCACCCAATCTTTTTCCTTCCTTTTTTCCTTCCTTCCTTCCTTCCTTCCTTCCTTTTTAAATGATGATGTTAAATTCAATGCATAAAAAATGCTAAAGTGAAGTTGCATGTCCACAGCTTGTTGTTGGGTTTGGGAATTCAATTCCTATTCTTCACTTTCCTCAATAGAGACTTAGACAAATTACTTAACTACTCTTGTATTCTAGTTCTTCACCTGTGAAGTTTATAAAACTACCTACCTTGTAAGAGCATGACAAGGATTTAATGATTTCATATATGTGAGAGGTTTAGATTCATACCTAACACAGGTGAGGTCTGCATAATTTGCGGTATTTTATAATTTGGAGGCACTAAGATCAATAGGCCAAATTCTCATCCTCATTTTTTTTTTTATTTTGTGTGATGGTGAGGCCTGGAAGGTAATTTTAATTAACTGTCTTCAGGGACCTTTTCAGTGTCCTAGTATGACAGACAGAAAGATTATAAAGTGGAAAGTCCTTCAAATTATGAAACTCATTCTTGAAATTATAATTTCTTGACAGAATATAACTTATTATATTCCTAGTGCAAGACAATGCTCTTAGGTTTTAAAGATAAAAGACTTCCTTTCTGGACATTTACAGTTGTTCAGTGAAAATATTTGATCCTGGGAAGAATGGGCTTGTATTATGAGGACTGCTATCCCTACTGATGCTGCAATGAAAATGGTTTTGGAATAATTGCTGTTTTTCTAATTTTATTGTTTATTCCCAAATAAGAAGAACAACCACACCAAGTGATAATATCTCTGAAGGAAGAGAAACTGAACATCCACATAAAACACTAGCCACAGATTCTTGGCTTTCACTCTATATTTGCTTACCGCTCAGTTTCAGATACATGTTCTATACTATTCCTTGCAGCACTATGGAACTGTTACTTTAAAATGAAGTTAATAAAGCCTATAATTAGAATATTTGGGTTGCTCTAAAATACTTATAGATCCACCTAATAGTAAAATCGATTTAGAATTTAAAATGTATGTGTTCGAAAATAATATGAGAACTAAAAACAACTATAAATTATTGTAGTTAGAAAATGATTGATTCTTTTTCAGACGTGCATAATAATCTCTGCAACTTAGATCAGTATTGTGCAGTTTTCCTTTTATTTAGTGTTTGAGTTACCACTGCAATGTCGGATGGACTGCACATTAGGTTACATGTTTAACATCATGCAAATTTTTGTATGGTCTTTCAAGAACTGAAGACCTGCATCATTTTCCCTTGTCTGTGGCATACAAAGAACAGCACTGAAGTTGCAGAATATTTTAGAGCTCACATGAGGTCTGAAAAGTTGTAAAAGATTAATGAGTATGGTAGCTTTTGCCTAATGCAAAAAATACCTTTGCAAAGCTGGTTTTTAAAATAAATTTATTTTTAATGCATCCATCAAAACACAAAAACTGTATATATTAGTTTGGCACCGTGCAACATTTCTATATGTACAATGTGCAATGATTCAATTACTTACCCATCTCCTCAAAGACTTATCATTTCTTTAACCTTTATTTCAGTGAAGAAACAAAAGCCTCATTATAACACAAAGAAACATGTTTACTCCAACATAATTCCATCAGAATGCATCTACATCAGAAAATGAGTGGAACAGTTGTTATACTTTAAAAGCAATTTAGTTTTGGTTCCTGAGTCTTCCAGAAATTATTTGATTTGGGGTTTCATGATATTGACTTCACAATAGGGCAAAACTGTTATCGAAATGGGCACTGTACTTCTGGTTAGAAATGAACTCATGCCAAATCTCTAACTCTGTCTTAATTTTAACAGGAATTTAAAGTGGTAATTTAGAAAAAAAGGTACGTGGATTCCCACCCAAAAATATGTCTGTCTGCACCTCCCTTACTATTCTGAAGTGAAGTGACAATGTCTCCTGAGTCATCTACTGCCCCTTTTGAAGGGCAAACTTACTATACGGCGTGGCTGTTTTCATTTCTCTTTCAGATCAGCATCTTCATGACACATCTGTCTAACTATGGGAACGACCGTCTAGGCTTATACACCTTTGTGAACTTGGCCAACTTTGTGCACAGCTGGACCAACTTGAAACTGCAGACTTTGCCTCCAGTACAACTGGCCCACAAGTACTTTGAGCTCTTCCCAGAGCAGAAAGACCCTCTCTGGCAGGTAACATTACACCTTCTCTCAATGGGGAGGATAAGCATTAGCAATGTGTTACTCTCTAATTTGTGTTAGGAAATCATTAAAAATTATTATATTAAATAAATCAGAAAACATGTCAGGGCGTATTGAAATGTATATTTAATACAAATTATTCCCCTTTCCAATTGTCAAACTTGGCAATAAGGATGGTGTTTTATTGTTGGGGATTTGACCAAGCAAATGCTTTAGACTTCCATATAATATGAATAGTACTACCTAGCTAGTTGTAAAATGAGCAGCACCGGACAGCTCAGAAGGCTAAAAACAGAAACAGAAAAAGAGTCTCTATAGCCCAAGGTCCTGGCTCCAAACCCTAGTATATATATGAATACTACAGAGGACATGAAAAAGGAAAGAGCCACCTCTTGCCCGTGTTCATAAGGATTTAGAGTCTGTTTGGTGCATTTCACTTTTCTCTAAGTCTAATTTCAGTGATGTTCGGCCTATCGATAAAAGAGAGACTTGTCAGTTCTAGGATGGCTTTTACTTCTAATCTGACTCTATGTGAGGCCACACAGCTTGAAGGCATCAAATGTAAGCTATCTCTTCTTAGCAGCTCTCTAGGAAGCACTGCCTCCCACTTCCTCAGTTCTTTATGCATCAGATTGCATTGACCCACGCAATCAATGAGCTGGCTGCAGAGAGCAGATCAGATGTTCCCCCTGCTAAGCAGTCGGCAGAGGTAGCATCATCATTAATGAGAAATTACTGCAAAACAGAACTTCAAACTCAGCCCCATTTCCTGTCTTCCAGACTGTTTGCTTCCCTTTATTCCAAAAATCACATCATACAGTGCTGTGTCTACATGGTCAGGGATTGTCTCCTCCTATGTTCATTGAGGATCTGCCATGTATACAGCAAAGCTAGCTCTAGGGCACACAATGAAGAATAAAATACTACATTTTCTCTCTTTTCCAGCAGATGATTTTTACCATGCTTAAAAATAAACTGTTGCCTCAAATCATGTCCTCTTTAGTTAAATTAAGAGTAGCCATCCACCACGTGGGCTTATAGTACACTGCCTAATATAAGGAAAATCAATTATTTTGCATGCAAATTTACATATATTTGTGTCTACATATGATTTTTTAATTGAAAATAGATTCCTGCCTCATATAATAAATCCCAATCACAGTTTCCATAGCTTGACCCCTCCAGCTTCCCCAACCACCTCCTCTCTCCCCAAGATCTACTCCTCTCTCTGTTTCCTCTTCAGAAAAGAGTAGGCCTCCAAGAGACGACAGCCAAACAGGTCAAAATAAGATATAGTAAAACAAGGCAAAAGACCTCATATTGAGGCTGGAGAAGGCAATCCAACATGAGGAAAAGAGTCCCAAGAGCAGCTAAAAAGACTGAGACATGTCTACTTCAACTGTTAGGAGTCCCACAAACACACCAAGGTAACAGTCAAAATATATAATATATCAATAAACAACCCAAATTAATAAGTATCTTAGATTGTTGACATATAAATAAATGATCAGTCAGCTCAGTGGCTCCAAGCTCTAATCTGCCTTTTAGGAAAAACATAGTTTCCTTAAACACTGAGCTGTATTTTATCAAATTGTTTGAACTTTCAACAATAACAACAAAAGCGTTCTGATAATGGTTGTATATCATCAATATTGCTATTTACCTTTTAAAATTATTGATTGATCTGTTTTGTGGTGCATATGTGTGGATGCGGATAATGGGTGTGCATTCCCCACTGTGCAAGTGTGGAGGAGAGAGGATGAGATGTTGAGAGCCTTTGACTTATTGCAGAAAACTGGATAAACTTTACCAATCAAAAGTAATGTCAAAATGAAATTCGGGAAGTGATGGCAAAGCATGTAAGACTCCGAGTTACCTGTCCAATGGTTGTATCGACTTTCCTATTCACATCAATGATAGCAATCCAATGAAATAGAAATTACCCTCATTTTAACATGTAAGCAAAACCAGAAATAGCTGATGAACATTTTACACCTTTCTCTTCATGACCGAGAATTAAAATAGACAAATAGTATATTTTTGTTGCTGTTACTGATTGTGAAAATGAAACATTCATGAACCTTTTTATATTTATGAGGATAACTTCTTATTTAGTATTCCTCACTGGTAGAGGGAAATCAACTGCTATTTTTCTTTACATTTCAATTCACACTTTTTTATGACTACAAATAAAAAGAAAAAGTGTAAAATACTAATCTTCACATCTGATTAATTCCTTTGGTTCCTTATGTAAATTTTCATTAGCACCAACTACTCTATATGTGGGACTGCTTTATCACCTAATTAAAAAGTGCAATGTGAATATCTGCCAATAGGCAGCATAAGCAGCAGCTACAAAATGCCTCACGGGCAAAGGATTCTTCCAAAGCGGACTGATATAGGATGTATATCCATGCCCACAAAATATGTAATTCCCACATTGGCTCCTCATCAGCTTTGTCTCTAATTTGTTAGAGTTTTAAAATTACACTCATGGGTCCTTTTAAGGGATAAAACAATATCAATATCCCTTTTTGTTTTGATAGAATAATCACTGCAGAACATATAAAATAATTTTCTTCTTATACACACACACACACACACACACACACACACACAAACAAACAAAAAAACCTATTACAAGAACCAAAGCCACAAACATGGAGGCAGTGGAAAGATCAAATTCACACATGCTCTAATCAATGCTCTTAAGCTCTCAAGCTGTCATGTTAACTCAGCCTCAATCTGCCTTCAGCCACTCAGGAGTCTTGCTATCAACAAAATCTGCCCATGGAGTGGATTCTTGCTTGCTGTGCGTATCCAGAGAAATTCTCAAAGAACTGTCTTCTAGATGGCTGCCAGTGTCTCCAGAGTTAGAGAGAGAGATATGTGGGGAAGCAAATCCCAGGTTTTAATGGCAGGTGGCTAGCACTGTGGTTGATGCTAGGTATCAAAGCATTGGTTTCTATTTAGAAATGATGAGATTTGAATATCAGGGTTATAAACAAATCACAAAACAGCACTGTCCCTGCAATTAATATTTGTCTGTTGAAATAACAAATGAATACTGACACAGAGTTAGAGATGGTAACAACAGAACAAGTTTTGGATATTTAATCCAATCTTAGGAAGTGAAAAAAGTCCCTCGACTTATTAGAGATGAGCTGGGACTAAATCCAGGCTTTCTTGTTCCTGCTCAGCTACAGTTTGGTGATTTTAAATTTAGAAAGACAAGACTCCTTCTAGCACAGGCTCTGACTTGAAGCTCAGAAGAATCTGGTGATGGCTTCATAGGGAATTTGCAAAGTCTAAACTTCAGAAATAGTTACACAACAAAGGAAAGTTTTAACACCATGAGATTTACATACTGCAATAGCTCTTTATTGTATATAGAGAGAATGGCAGAAGCAGCAGAGTTGCTCCTTGTATAAAGAGGAAAACCTAGGCACAGCTAGGTGTCCTCAGGGAAAATTGGAAAATTTGGGGGAACTTGGACTTCATCCATGATAAAGAGTGAGGCGCTCTGAGGGCAGGGAGAAAACAAACAAAGGAAACCTTAGAACCAGTAGTGGCATTCTATGCCTCTGATCTCAGTACTGTGGAGTGCTAAGGTAGAAATACCACAAATTCAAGGCTAGCCTGAGCTACTTGGTGACTGTGAGCCTCTGTTAGTTGCTTTTCTTGTCACAATGACAAAATGTCCAATAACATCACTTCTTGGGCAATAAATAAATAAATCACACTGTTCATAGTTGAAAGCAGCCCATCCAGGCAGTAAAGGCATGATGGAGTCTAGCAGTGCACAGACTGGTGGGCCAGGAGACAGAAGAATTAGAGCTAGCTTCTTTCTTCACCTTATATTCATCTTGGTCCACCAGGCCATGGCATGATAACATTTAGGGTTGGTCTTTCCTCCTCATTCAAACAGTTCAGCAAATATCTTTATAGATATAGCTTAGAAGAGTATCTCAACCTTATAGATGCTTCTAAATCCACTGGAGTTGCTGTTTCAGCAAACTGAAAAAGAGAAGAAAGATGGTTTAATGAGATAACTCCAGAAACCCTTTTTACAGAACAACAAGGAATAGAAAGACATACTGTTAGGAAAATGATCTGTCTCTGAGAAAGGGAGACTCTGAATGGACTTCTGTCAGTGAGCAGTTATGCCTTCAAAGGCAAGAGGCTGAGCTTGTTTATAGCTGAGACTAAAGAAAGGATGGTCAGTGAATAATTACCCCACTTCAAGAGGAAAACAATAATTTTAGGGTTTGGTCTGTCTATGTTTCAGCCTTTCTAGTGAACTGGTCAACATAGTTATGATGGAGACTTTTATTAACTAAAGATATGCTAACAATTAAGTTATTTTTCCAACGAAAAGTTGTCTATATGCTAATATATTCATACCCTACATTTCTTCCACTTATCAGCAACACTGTTTTTTATACTCTCAGGAATGTATCTCAAATATGCAAATAATTCTCCCCAATCTTAATTATTTAATTTTTAGTGAAGTACAGCACCAATATTTTGATTCTACAGCTGTCAGAAGCTGTGACAACTGAAAATGATGACATAAGTCTTGGGTGTTTCATTTCCCATCAATCATTTGCAGATATGTTCTTGTCATGCACCAAACTGACCACAGAAATACTTCCTAAGGAGCAGTCAGTGAAAATAACTTAGAGAGGACCTCCTTAAAAATTAAAGTTACACTACTTTCATACTTTATGAACTGAAGTAATCATAAACTATATTCAATACCCTATATAATTACAAACAAGAAACTTGTGTATGCTTTAAAAAGTTCTAGTAACTTGAATGTTACACTGAATGAATAATCATGTAATAAATCAACTGATTCATGAAAGTTCAAAGACCCAGATTTTTTGAGTTGGTTATTTATTCCCTGTAGGATATTCATAAAAATGCAAATAATAACAGAGTTTTATGTGAAAGGGACTATAGTCGTTTGTTAACAAAGGAAGCCATAGAATAAATGAACCCCTTCTGGGTTTTCCTATGAACCATTCACTTTAATAAATATAGGTCTAATATAGTAAGAAAAACAATGGTGTTTTGGATAAATTAGAGATACCTTGTGCTTACAGTAGCATTGTTAAATGTTCATCTACCCCAGTCACACACAGAACCAAGGCATTTTTCCGCCAGCCCTAACCCATAGCCTGGCACTTGCATGCCTCTGTTATTCGATGATGGAAGAGTGAACTCTGAAAAACCACCAGACCACCAGGAGTCACGGGAGCTCTGTGCAGAGAGTTCTTAAGGATCAATGCTCTCAGGAAGGCTGGACTTTCCCAAGCTCTTGCAGAACACAAGAGAGGATTCTTAAAGTATAAATAGCCAGAATCTGAGTTGGTATCAGTTTCTCAGATGCTCCACGAGGATTTGTTGATTGAAGCATTAAGAATAAACATCCCTATCTTATTAAAATATCTACTCAGTGTATGTGGATTGTATTAGGCATAAGTGACAGTGAAAGACAGAAAGTTGGAAGTCACTCCACTGTGCAATGAAGCTTGGGTAACAGATCTTTACAGATGTGTGCAAGGCAGAAATGTAATCGGCAGAAGTTACAAAACAAGATTTTCAATGTGAGGAGGATAAAAGTAATAGTTCAAAACATGTTTTTATATCACTCCTTCTTCAGTGAGGGTGGAACAGCAAGAGTCAAGTTGAGGAGAAAGAAAGAAAGAAAAAAAACTTGGTAGAATTTACAGTTCATGAAAGTATTCTTCCACCATTAGGGTCTAGATAGAGCCTGGCTACCTGAAAACAGGCATGGGATCCACATGAGGCTAACCAGTTCCCAAGTGATAATTCCCCAGTGACCTGGAAGAGAAGGGTGGAAAACTGAGGAACAAAGCAGATGTCCAGAGGCACAAAGACAATGCAGGTTTGGGCTGATGAGGTCTCATGAGAACAAAAGTCATCTTCCTGCCCATGAAAACATGCCCTTCAAAATGAAGCAGGTGGCATGATGTTTTCAAAACCTGTTCTTTAGTTCTTTGGATGGAGGGGATTTCATTAGCATTGCCTTCAGTTTTTAAGTCTTGCCTTTTGCTTCAGAGAATCTTTTACCTTCCTACCTTACTTACTGAAAAATAAAATTGCTTCATATAGTCCATGTACCCCCCCTCCCGAATCACTTTGTCGAGGTGAGGGCATAGCAGCAGATTTTCAGACTGGCACTGTAACCATAAGCTTCCTGCAGTAATTTTAATTTAATTTCCTTTTCAACATTAAAATATATCTACATTGTTAAATGCACAAGGCAGTACCTTACTGTTTGTTTTGATTTATTATTATCTGTTTACTTATGTTATGTAGGGAACAAGTATATTACAGAATAAGAAGGGATCTGCACAATCAATACCCGTCCTGTCTTGAATTTTAAAATTAAAACAATAGCTACAGAAAAGAGTACAAAAGTACCAAGAGCGGTTTTCTGCCTTCTGCCCCTGGAAAGGCTATGTGAAATGCATTCTATGTCTCTGTCTCTTTGTCCTTTCCTCTCCCCCAACACCCTACATATATTCTCTCTCTCTCTCTCTCTCTCTCTCTCTCTCTCTCTCTCTCTCTCT
>LOJH01010926.1:0-26971 GCA_001685095.1 Ellobius talpinus
TTGGTAGAGCAGGCAATGCTCTTAACCTCTGAGCCATCTCTCCAGCCCCTGTTTCTTCCTTCTTAAGTTGAATATTTCATGTATTCTGCCACCATGAGGGGAAGCTGGCCAGCTCAACAGGCCATCTTGTAAATAACTTCAAAAATAATCTCTCTGTGATATACTGAATTTAATTTTAAAATGTGTCCAGGCTTTAGTCCTTGCTCCCCTCGGGAGTAAAGCTGAAACCAGCATCACGGTACAGAGGGACACATAGGATAAGACATTTTGCTTTAATCAAATCTAGGGGCCTACTGCTGTGCTATTTTCCGAGCCCTTGATTGCATCATTACCTTGCTTAGAGCTCTGCATGGCACGGTTGCATCTATACAAGGCACAGACAGTGCCTTTCAGACCCTTGCATCAAACCTACCTCCCGTCTGGGTGCCCCTGTGTGCACTGGCTGCTCTCTGAGCACACTGTTCCCCCAGCCATTTTAAGCATTGAGCTTGGAATACGCCTTGGAGAGCATCAGGTTCCTGGATGTGCACTCTTGCTACAATAACAAAATCTGAGTCACTCATAATTAGTGAGAAAGAGGCCTGTCCTGGTCTGGGAGCTATTATAGCTGAATGATTATAGAATGCACATAAAGGTATACAGATATATGACTCTAAAGCTGAAACATAATATTCTGATTTTTGTATAGATGACTATTAACTATTTCAAGGCTAATCTGAAACACATAACTAGTACTAATAGACAGGTAATGTTTCAGAAGGCAGATTGACTTCTGCTGGATGGAAATTCAGCTGCCGCTCCTAGATGTACTTTGGTAAAGCAATATGTCAGTCAGCTTTCTGGCACTGTGTCAGAAATCCTGAGATAATAAACTTACATGAGGTAAAGTTTGCCTGAGGCTATAGATGAGCTTGTCCAGGTTTGGTTTATAAATAAAAGTTCTCTTACCACCCCAAAATATGGGCATATTCTTTCCAATGCCATGATTTTCTGAAGTCTTGCTTATTTACTGTACAGAGGGAAGGTGCTGTTCTGAGCCTCTTGGCCCTAGGCAGAGCTTTCTTCCCACTACTCCGTCTGAAAAGGTGTGATGTCTTAGGGATTACTTTGGAGGAGACATGGGTGTTGTGTGCAAAGAAGGTGGGTTCACAGGCTTCTTACCCTGTCTACCCTGATGTAAGCCCAGTAAATAGAACAGGCCCTAGGCCAGTAGAGTGGCCCTCACAGAACTTTAGGACACAGTTGGTTGCCCACAACGCTTGTTTTACTCTCAATATCAACTGTGTCTCTACATCTACAATCCCCAGGATGGTTTTTCCAGAGCCTAGATCCTTTAGAGTTCTTTATGCCTGAAGCTCTGCCACACTCTCCATGAGACTGAGGGAGGTGTTCCCAGTGGTTAGTGTGCTCTGGAGATTCCATGGTCGGCACCCACCTGCCCTTCAGTCTCATTTACACACTTTCCCAGTATCCTCTTCTTGCCTTGGATATACCACGTGACTACCATAACTATGCATGGAGGCATTCCTCTGCTCTGAAGGTGCCCAATACCATCACAGGACAAGCTATGTGGAGGTGGGAGGTACCCGGAGTCCTAGAGACCTGTGTGTGCGATCAGTGACTCCTCAAGAAAAGGAAAGAATTCCAACGAGATTCTTAGTTGCTTTTCTATTGTGATGGCAAAACACAATGACTAAGGAAACTTACAAAAGGAAGTGTTTAATTTGGGGCTTACAGTTCTAGAAGGTTAGAGTCTCTGACCATCTTGCAGGAAGCGTTGCAGCAGGCAGGCAGCCATAGTGCTGGAGCAGTAGTTAATCCACAAGCATAGGCAGAGGGTGTTATCTGGGAATCACAGTAGTCTCTTGAAAACTCAAAGCCCATCCTGTCCCCAGTGGCACACCTCCTCCAACAAGGCCACATCTCCTAATCTTTCCCAAAAAGTACAGCCAAATGGGGACCAAGTATTCGAATATAAGAGCCTCTTGGGGTGGGTATTTCTATTCAAACTGCCATAAGGAGGAAACAGTTCATCAAAGAGCAGACTCCCTAGAGGGACTGAGAGAAGCTGCTGCGGCTAGGGGTGAAGAGGCCAGGGAGGAGAGCAAAGAGGTGGAGATCTAGATGCCGAAATGCAGAGAGAAAAAAGTGGTATTTATCCAAACCTAGGTTTAGGTTGTTTTATACGGCTGACATCTATGTAATCTTTGCATACAGGACTCATTACTGGCAGAACAACCAGCCCCTTTTGGTAAACACTGGAACAATCAGTACCAAATAGAACTACCAAAACCTGGAGCACAAAGGAGTCCAGGTGTGTGCCAGGTTTTCACCACTCAGAGTTCACGCTAACTGTAGAGAGTTGTATTTATCTTTGCCGTCTACGACGAGACATTCTGCAGAGGGGGAAATTACGGACTCGCAGAAGTTAAGCCACACGTCCAGGGTCACACAGCTTGACTCTGAGCAATAAAACTGGAACTTGAGTCTATGATCTGCGTGGCTCTCAATCTCATGTTGTCTCAGTTTCTGTCAATGTGCTTCAGGCAAATCTGAGTAAATCCCCATGGCAGGAATGTGCACTGCTGTGGAAAAGGATGTCAGCCTCTGTATTCCAGCCAAGAAAGCAGAAAGAAGGCAGAACTTTCCTAAGATGATGTGTCAGACGTTGCTAAATGGTGGAGATGTTCTGCTCCTGGATGCTGTGCTGCTGTGCAGTCTCTCTGTCCTGGCTAGACAAAGGACTCTGTCCTGGGTTGCTCATAGCTCAACCTTAGCTCATTCTCATTTAATAATTGTGATCTATTGCTATCCATGCACGTGAGCAAAATGAGTAACTATGGGTGCTGGGAACATAGATCCGCCTTTGCCTACACCAGTCCTTTTTTATTTTCATATGCTAACAGGTGATTCTGGCTTTGTATCTAACTTCCACTTGTTCAGAGGGGAAGCTGTTCTATTTTATTATAGATAAGACATTCCTGCCTACAACCTAGTTTCAGCACATCCCAGAGCTCCCCTTCTGAGATAATAGCATAGCACACACTACCTTTTCGTACTGATGTTTTCTTCAGGCTCCTTCCCTGGATCCTATGAACTAAAGGCTCTCAGAAATCTACACCAAGGCACGTAAGTGAAAATAGTGCAATGGTGATTGCTGTTCTCAGAGATTTGTCTCTGTTGAAGAAATGGAAAGTTGACTGTACACAAAGACTGTGTCTTCCCTGTAATTCCCAACAGGAATTCCCTGGCGAGGCACCCCTCTGAGCAGCCTCCATGTTTTTCTGGGGCCCTACCGGGAGACTGCATGGTTAACTTACTGCCACTTGGTGATATATTCTGCACACCCCCACTAGACCCCCCACTGGACTGTGAAGCCAGCGTTTCTCTGTCTTGCCACACCATACCTTCTGATGATGGCCCGGAGATACCAAATCTATTTGTTCCTTCTGCCGCTCATCTGGCCACCTCCCATGTATCTAGTGTGTGCCAGGTGGTGAGGGTGCTGTCCTTTAGAGTCCAGCCCTGCAAGATTGCTACCTCCAGGTTGCCACAGCCCTCCAGGTTGCCACAGCCTGCCAGGGTTCTAACCTCCATGATGCTTCTCTCTAGGGTTCTGTTCTCCAAGGTACTGCCCTCCAGGGACTGTGGCAAATAACTTAGCATCTCTGCAGAACTAACAAATACTAGAGAACCAGCTCCCAGCAGCACAGACTGCACTTGAAGCAGATCCTCAGGGAAGTGGCATGCGCCAGTGCAGCCGACAAAGCAGCTCCACACTCATGGCAGGGTGGCTGAACACAAAAAGGGGCAGCGAGTCCTGCTTCTGTTCATTGTACAGTAGGCCTACTCTACAGTGTTGCACCACCCTTTATTCCTCCAGCTTTTTAGTTTAGCTTTCATTGCTATATTCTGAGAAACACTACCAAGCATCAAATAATCCAATATAGGTTTATCTATAATAATTAAAAAATAATTTTCCAGACATTGCTCTTGTGTCTGCTGCAAATATTTGACTTGTGTTTGTCAGCACCGTGCCATGGTTACTCAGAGACTGTTCCCTGGCACATTGGAGGGCGTGTAGTCACACGGAATATTTGACCAAGATGATTTTCATAAAATTTTAATTCATCGCAAACATTTATAAACCAAGAGATCCCGCCCCCCATGCAAAGCAGAATTCTGCATTCTATTGAAAGCGGAGTTGTCCTAGATCCATGCTCTGGACAGTACAGTGACTGGAGTTGGGGGCCCTTGTAAATGTAGGCATTGCCTCCAGATCCCTGCTGGCCCCATCTCTCTGTCTTTAGGTTAGAATTCTTGGCCCCTGCAGGACCCACCTGAAGATGGAGAGTGCTCAAAGTTCAGCCATCTTGGCTCTTTGCTAGCTCCTTGCCCCTCTCTAGTTACTATCCCTGCAGGAGACTCACACACAGGCACCTCTGTTCTTCTCTCTGGGAGGGAGTGGGAGTAAAGAATGGTTAGTAAGTCAGGGGCAGGACTCCTGCCTGAGACCTTGGAACCTTTCAACCTACACATAATCAAAATTAAAATATCTACAAGTGATTGTAATCCAACTTGATAACCAAAGATATAACCCTCTGTGCTACTCACAAAAACCATGATAGATCAAAGTCATGTTTAGACGTATGCGCATTAGTAAGATGTATGTGGAAGCCTCGTTGCTGTAGGCAGGGTGACCAATTGTTGTGTTCAGTGACCTAATGATTACTCTCTTATATATAGAAAGAGCAGACCAAACAAATAAGTAGTATAAGTAAGGTTACTTTAAAAACACTTTAGAGAAGCTAACTCTTTGATTTTAATTTCAAATGCTGATTTAAGTGAAGTATAATTTGCCTTCCATATTTCTTTTAAAATTAGAAGACGTCACAGTCATTGTGAACTATCACTTAGGCCCCTCCCACAATTGCATTTTGACGTTTATTGCCTTGTTAGCCTATGTCTTAAGATCAATCCTATTGGTGTTTTAAGTACTTTTAGATAATTACTCTGAGTGTTGAAACTCAGCTGTTTGTGCCGTGTAAGGATTGTCCTTAGGGATGAATTCCACTGGGGCTGCAGCCTAACATACCACACCACCACCCCGATGCCAGGACCTGCTGCAGTTTGGCGTTGCTCCTACTGAAATCTCTGCCGTTTCAGGAAGATCTTGATTCAGGGTCTGACTAGGATTTTGTATCATAGTTTTGTACAGAAACAACAATTATTTCTATTAGCTGGCATTGTTTAGTAGTGTAATATGATCATGTCTAATTGTTGACTATAATATTCATTGGCTATGTCCCTGGGTCAGAGTTAAATTTGTAGCTAATGGAAAATTTTCCTCTGTTTTTACGCAAAAGAAAAATTAAGTATTAAAATGAAACTGAATGCAAATCCAGAAGCAGTCTCTTGCCAGAGAAAATAGCGGTATAATAGGTTGAATGGCCTATTTTATCAGTCTCATTACTATATCTCAAATCCTCCTCTGAGGGAGAATTTTTTCAGAAGTTCTGTTTCTCACCTTTCCACTAACCTACTCTCTTAGTAATTTTTGTTTGTTTTATAACTCTTACTAAAATGCAATCTGAGTGAGGGAGACACGGGGAAAGAGTGCACAGGGTGTCATTTATAGCCACTGCTGAACACAGAGAGAGGGGGCGGAACTAATGCCCAGGTGAGGCTTGGGACTTTCACTAATCTGTGCTGCCCATCGTGGGTGGATGCTAAAGACAGACAGAGAGCCCCCACGCAGCTGGCTCCTGGGTCCCCTTGGGCTTGTTTCTGAGTACATCCCTGCGCTCTGGAGTGTGCGGAAAGGCGTGATGCAGATGTGTTCAGATTAACATGAATTTTTTTCATTCTGACGTGTCATTTACTTGTGAGAACAAGGCCCCCTCAGAAGACCCTCAATTCCTTGCTCCATCCCTTTTCCTAGCACATTTTCACTCCCCCAGGGAAGTCAAGGGAGGGAGGAAGAAGAGAAAAACTGGGGTCCTCAGAGCTTCCCCAACCCAGAGACTCTTGCATGTAGAAAGGCAGCTGCTCTACCAGAGCCCCTGGAGGTTTGTTTACCTGGAGCCTGACATCCCAGACTGCTCAGCACCCCTGACAGCAGGAGGGAGAGATCTGTCTGCTCCATCTGGGAGCTCCCTGATTCCCTGGCTTGGAAGGAAGTACAGGAAATAAGAGTTGATGGAGGTACTCTTGCATCCTTGACTGCCTGCTGTGGACACATAGCTCAGAGATGCGGTGTACCCTTTCTGGAGCCTCGACATCATCTGTCAAACTGACGCCACCAACCCTAGCTAGACTATGGCCCTTTGAAATCCTCTCCTCTATGGGGCCTCCTTCACACATACTCTGTTCTCTGCTTCTCACCCTTGTTCTTCCTGGCCCTATGTCCTCTGAAAGACCACCCCGGCTAGGTCACATCTGAAGGTTTTGTATCTCCTGGGAAGGTGAAGAATTCCCTTGACTCTCAGCTCTACACCAAGTTTTCCCCATTTGTTAATAATATTCCTGTAATTTAAGTGCTTGGTTCTATACTAAAGACAATACTGACAGGAGGCACACATACCTATAGCCAAAAAGCCTCTTTCCGAATCCCAGCTCTGCTGCCTCCTGGAAGAGTTCAGGCAAACTCCCTCCTTTTTCTGTGTCATTTGTCTTGCTTGAAAATTCTTCCAATGGCATCTGACTTATAGCTAATGCCAGCTGAGGGGTGGCCTATTTGGGATGAGACCCCTCGGCCAAATACAGACAAAGAGGCTTGATTTTAGTCATTGAGAACAGCATCCGAGAGTCCTTCTGAGTGTTCTAACCCAGTCTTCACCTCTCTGGCATCCATAATTGTTCAGGTCAGCCTGGGAAGCCCTGTCCTCTGGCCTCCCATGGGTCTCCTCCAGTGTTCATCAGCATCACTGCCTTGGGTTCAAACCATTATGTACTTCTTTCCCGGCTTGAGTTTCTCCTCTATGTCTTCAGCATAAACCTAGCTCCCTCATTCGAAGCTGGAGTAGTGAAGTTTTCCACTGAAATTTCAGAGGAGCTTAGAAATATCCTGCTTAGTTCAGTGGGTATGAGCAGTTGTTAAATTGTTCCTTTTCCCTGGGTGCTGTTCTATGAAGCTCCAAAAAAGGAGAACAAGGTTGAGAGAGAGAGTGCTCATTCGCCATCATTAAAACAGGGTAGCTTGAAGACCAAGCGTCAGTGTTTAATATACATCTGCCTAAACTCCACCAAGATGAGTTTAACCAATAATTTAGCATCTCCCACAGGAAAGATCTCCTAGAGACACCTAGATCATTATCCAGGTTTCAGGGAAACTGAATTACAGAATTTATTCAGAAATGAGGCCCAATTCCACTCTCAATGCAAACTATCCTAGACTGTCACCAAGAAAGAAATCAGGAGAGAAGCAGCCACGGCTAATTGTTCAGACTCCTGTTCTACCCAAAGTCTGAGACAGAATTTGCTGGAAGATGTCTGAAAAAGCCTTCCCCTGAACTATTCAGTCACACAAAGGTCCGTCATCACATACATAACGTTTCTAACAGTCTATTCTGTGGTCTTGCCTTGGGAACAAGAGGCAGCGCTGAAAGAGAAGCTGTGGTGCGCAGAGGGATGAGTCATAGACTCTGGGACAGAGAATTCTGAGCACTGAACTCCCACAGTACAGGGCTGCAAGGACTTATCTCTCCATCCCCAAAGTCCTGCTTCGCAATGTCCTAATATAAATAAGTGGCATATGAAGACATTTCAGATTGTCCAGGGTTGAGTGAAATTTAGGAATGTGTACTCTGAGACTATCTGAGACTGAAAACGAGACTCATCTTTCTTCCCTGGACGCCCCCTCTGGGTAATTTGGGAGGTAGGAGCGAGCGCCAGGTCCACAGAAACAATGCTGCTTCTGTTCACTTCAGCTGCGTCTTCCTCCTTGCCCTCATTTCTATCCTCCTCAGCCTTCCTCAGGACTGCCTCCTTCAAATGCACAGTTCAGAGCTCTGAGGGATGGTTCTTAATCTTCCCCATCACAGCCAGCAGGGTTTGCAAGCGTCATGGCAACACACCTGACTCGCTCTTCTGCAAACGGGAGATTTAATAAAATTCCTTCACACTCTAACTCTGTTTTTATTAAATTCCCACCCCTCCCCCCCACATAAATAGTAGCAGCTTGTCTTTGAGAACTAACAATTAAGAGTCTTCGTGTTGCCTTAGGTGTCGATGCTTTCTGCCTGCCTTTTTGTTTTCTAATTCTTTCACAGAGTCCTGGTTAGCCAGGGTGGGCCTTCAGTATGCCCTGCTGAAATGTAGCTCCATCTGAGACTCCACTTCCACAGTGTCTTCCCAGGGAAAGCAAGCATGCAGAGAAAATTACCGATTCGAAGTGCAGTTATTTTAAACAGTAGAGGAAAGCAGGGTTTGAATGTAAGTATCATTTGCTTGAGCAACAAGCTTAATGTATCATTACAAGCGAGGAGTCCCCCTCATGTGGGCAATGAAGGCCTTAATTTATGGCACCATGTTCCCTTCTGATAGGACCTTCTTGAAGCCCCTGAAGCAGTGCCTCACCAGCTCTTCATCTTCCTGTCATTTGTGGAAGGAGAGAACCAGAGAAATGTTCATCTTTCCACTGAGGATCAAACACTTCAGCCCATGTCCTCAGTTGCTTATGGTTGTCGCTTGAATATCTAATAGGTCAAGTTTAAAAAGTAGCTACGAAGAAATAGTTAGTTGGTAGTTATATTTACTAATACTATGATGTCCGTTCAAAGGTAGATTGTTTTTTGGAGAAGGAGTGTCACTGTTTGTCTTATACTAAGCCTGGAACTCTTGATGCTCCTGCCTTGACCTCCCCAGGTGCAGGTATGTAGCTCTTGTGCTGCCCAGCCCATTTTCTCTTCCCTCTTACTCTTCCTCATTATGCACGTGGTACTTGGAGCTGATATCCAGACGGTATAAATTTGCAGAATTAATACCTTTAATACACGCGTGCTGTAGATCTACTTGGGTAATACACGCTGTTCTTCTGAGCTCTGTTTCCCTGATATTTATAAATTCAAGGAGCACACGGTCAGGGTGCACTTCGCAAAAGCACACTGTGGATTTGTTGGGGGACATTTTTAGGATCCCTATTGTAGGTCATGGAGTTCAGGCCTTTGAATGGCCTTACTGATTCCCCAGGATCCATATTTCCACATGGAATTCTATTTCTGTGTGAATTTTATACAAATTCTGGGACACTATGCTAATGCGTCATCAAGAAGAGACCAAAACCACCCCTATGTGTGTGCCTTGCTCAACAAGCTCGTGAAGTCAGGTCTGCAAAGCTTGGCTCAGCTACCCAGGATGAGAAAAGTGGGGTGGGATGGGGTGGCGTGGGGTAGAGTGCAAACTTGGGCAAGACTACCCAGGATGAGAGCAGTGGGGTGCAAAGCTTGTGTTAGGCTACCTAGGATGAGAACAGTGGGGTGGGCTCAGGGCTGAGACTCAAGGGCTGGGCATCTTGCAGGTGTGACCACCATGCCTTTCATATGCAGATGGGTAAAAGTGATGTCACCGTCAACTGGACCCCTTTCTATGTAAAGGGTTGAAATGCGGTGTGTGACTGGTCCGCGTCAGTGCTATCCCTCTGCTTCCTTATCGGTGTTGAACCTGATTCTACCATTTAAATATTTTGTTGTTTTGGGTTTTTTCTTTTTACATTTTTCAGCAAGAATATATTTAACGTTTTGTGTTTTCTTGAATGTTGATAAATTGGAAAAGGTCAGGCATATTATTTGTGCATGTTGGTATCCAAAGTTATTTATTTAGGAGGAAAAATCTGAACTGAATAGCTTCATGAGGGTGGAAAAGGGTCTCTGAATAGGCTTGAACCAGAAACCCAAGTGCATAGAGTAGACTAAAGTCTATAAAATAAAAACAGTGCAATTGCATTGGCTCAAAAGACCAGTCAATTTTATTTTCTGTTTCAACACGTTCTGGTCTTCACCACCTACCATGTCTTCGGTAATTAGCAGAAGGTATGACCAGACCGAGGAACACAGAGGGCAGCAAGGTTAAGAGGGGGGAGGTTGGCTCATGCCACTGTGCAGGAGCAAGCAGAAGAGGCTCCTCTGAGCTAAGCTGCAGGGCATTGGGGTGGGCACCAGATACAGATATCAGGTGCTGGCCTTGCCCTTACTAGTCCTGGTAAATGCAGTAGAGAATGAAAACCAGCCAAGGCCAAGCCCACTCAAGGAGCAGGCCTTCCTTTGTGCATCTGTGTGTCAGGTATTTCTGCAAAGCAAAAAACCCACTGCAAATAAACAGGACTCTTGCAAGAGGAAAATGGTCAGTAAGTGGCTTCTTTAACGAATCAGCCCCCAAAGTGACATATGAAAGAAGTCTACAACCCTATTGATCCTAAGTTCTTAACATATCATCACAAGAAGGCATGATATATACCTGAGCGGGTACTGGCTTCTAGGAAGCCCCATCCCCCACCCCAGCCACAGGCTTTGGTGCCAGAAATGTTAGACTGAAGTCTTTTGTGAACTATTCTTCATTTTCATTAAAACTAACCAGTAGATATGATGTTGATTTTTCAAATATCTAACCGAGGAGACCCCTTTTCCAGAGGCACTGTCAGGGTGGGGGAGCTGTGTGCAGGGCAGAGGGAACAAACACCTGGACCTGTGAAAACAGGTGGCTCCAAAGACTGTGGAGAAGTCACTCGGACCCCAGGCTGACTTCGCTCCTTCTGTCTGGGAACACGTCATCACAACCATGAGGGGAGCCCTTGGCTCCCAGTGAGATTCAGCATCTGCGCTGAGCTTGCTGCCAGGGAGGAAGCAGCTCTGTGTGCCAGGGATGGATGAGATGGGCATGTCAAGGTCCCATCCCCCAGAAGGGGCAGGCACAGCATCTGGGGTAGGGTCTGCCTCATTTTACCTGACAGGCACTGCTGGGCACTCTCCTTCCATTGTTTGCACTACCCCTTGGGCCATTTCCATCCTGGGAGCATCCTGGAATATGGTTGTTGTGAGACACTCTCTGCGAGGACCTGTCTGGAATTGTGGTGCTTCGGATTACAGTCCAGAATTCCCTTCTTAAAGGAGAGGGGACTCCGGCTTTTGCAGAAAGGATGGGACCTCACCCCACCCTCAGATTGGTGCTCCAGCCTCACACCTCTTAGATGGGGATGTGTGAGACTCACAGTTGGAAGACGAGATCATCCCAGTGAGAAGACCCCAAATCAAATCCCAACTGTGCTCTGCTTGCTTCATGTCCTCCAGCTGGCCTTGAATCTCGAAAGCACAAACCTTCCATAAAGGCGCCACTGCACATGTGTCAAATGCTGAAACTGTTCATATCTGTGGATGCAGGAGCCACACAACTTGCTCCTCCTCCCTGACATTCGTGGATCAGGGTACAAAGTCACCACTGGGGAGGATAACTATGCAAGAAGAGTCACTCTGGTCCCCTAATCAAGTTGGCTCCAGTGATTATCCAATTATGTTCTCACTTTTGCACATGAAGGTCAGTGTTGCAGAAGGTACACAAATACATGCTGGGCAATTGGATTGTAGTATTCAGGTGAAGAAGTTAATTAATAATGTCTCAAGCTGTGCAAAGCAGATATTAAACTGAAAGGTCAGCCTTTAGCCATCAGAAAAATATACTGCACCAAAGTCTTGTTGGATGACTAACATCAAAAGTCAATGTGGACTTCCCTGCATTCTTTACAAAATAGAGTGAAGGGGTGTTTTCTCTCCAGGAGCAAATTGAGGGGTGAGCTTGATGTCCCACCATAAACAATCCCTGGCCTTTTCTGCAATGAGTGTTCTTGGCAAATGAGAGGACATGGGACAGAGAGTCATTGTTTTGCTGGCACAGGCCCACTATCATTGCCTCTGCATTGTTTGCCTCTGCAACCAAACTCCTCAGATGGTTCAACGGTCACATTGTGTGCTGAGCACCGGGAATGTGGTCACCGTGTCACTGTGCCCTAGCACAGGCCTCCACAGCAGCCCCTGGACATAGACTCCACCCAAAGAGACCAAAAGATAAGCAGGGTAGCCAGTATCAGAGTGTGGCGGGGGCGCCTGGTGAGGCAGCATTACAGCCCACTAGACAGAGAAAGGCCTGGAGGGTGTTGAGGCCTGAGCTGGAACAACTATAGACTTGTGCATCTAGAAGGCCTCGGGATAGACCTCCTGAGATCAGGATAGACCTCCTGAGAGTTAAAAAGCTGCAGGGGCCACCTCAAAGGTTATCTCCTGAAATATAACCAGAAGGAACTAAAACTCTCCCCTCAAGAGCTGAAGCTGAAATACCCAGGGCCTTAAGCTGCTGCTCTCAGAAGTTCATCATGTGACACTTGCTCTCTTTGAGTGACTTCTCCATCAGGATTCCACCAAACTTGGCAGAAGTCTCTTCGAAAGCACTTGTGTGGAGCAAGCAAAGGATGCCAGGAAGACTGTGTCCCACACACCACCCAGTTTGGTGGCAGCTTCTGAAGGAGAGAGGAAACAGGCTTACGTTCCCTCAGGATTGGCAAAGAGACAGATGAGTGGGAGGAAAGACTGGGGCCCTGGAAGGGGAGTCCACACAGCCCAGAACTACTGAGTAAACTGTGAGAAGCTGGGCCACCTACACAGGAGGGTCCCTGAGCTCAGAGGCGGAGACCCTGTGCAGGTGTATAACATCCCTGTCAGGAGAGGTCTCTGGGTCTTCAGAAATGCTTCCATGAGGCTCCTTGGGAAGGATTATGACAGGAATCCCCTTGGGTTGATAAGGAAGGAAGCCTTCGAGGAGGAGAGAGGCATGTACTGGCCATTCCTTTTTCCCTCATCTCAAGAGACAGAGGTGGGAACAGAGTTAAAAAGCTGCAAGATAGAGCTTCACACAAGCTGAGCCCTTTCAGGATGGCTGAGGAAAAATGCTGAGAAGATGGAGACAGGACCTGAGACACCAAAGCTCCCATGCCCTAATATCCTTCCTTCCCGTGTTCCAGAACCAAGGTGAATGAAAGGCAGGAGAGCTGTCCAATCTCTGATCTGTGGTTTGGGGGTAACACTCAGAGAAAGCAGCTCTGAATCTGAATGGTTCCTAACCCAGTTTTCAAAGCCACTATTTTTGTAGTTAGTGAAAAAAATCCTACTTTTTAAAACTGTGCGTTCATTCATTCATTCATTCATTCATTCATCATCATTACCCCCAACCTCACTTTGCACTATTGCCAGAGAAACACCTCGGTCAGTCTCACAGCCAAAGCAAGAGCTCTGACAGTCTTCCTCCAACTCCTTCCCCTCTGGCCTGTCCATAGCCTCGGTCTCCATGCCTTCCCCCGCTTCTGCATCTGGGGCTGGGTGGAGCACAGACCACCTCAGACCCACAGTCATCAATGAAGCAAGAATAACGTGACTCTGCTCTGTTCCCTGGCCAAACCGAGTCTCAAAAGAAGCCATGTCACAGCTTCTACCTGTCAAAAAGAGAGCAATGGTGTCAGCTGTCATGTTTAAAGATAAAGAAAAAAAGAAAGAAAAGGAAGGAAGGAAGGAGGGAAGGAAGGAGGGAAGGAAGGAAGGGAAGGAAGGAAGGAAGGATGGAAGAATCTTAGTAGCATATTTTATCTAAATCAATGCATACAAAACATTGTTTTAGTATTTACATATTTTAAAAGGATACATATTTATGTTCTTTTTAATGCTATGTCATCAAAACCCCAGACATACTACAGCACATCTCAAATTGCAAATGTTCTAAAGCCATGTGTGTCTGTGTGTCTCTTAGCTATCAGAGCAGGCAGGGCCCAGTTTCTGGTTCTTTTGGCGGCCCAGTGCCAAGCCTTGAAAACTTGAAAACCCCACGGACTTTCTGTCCTTCATCACATTTGTATAAAATCAACTACAGTGAAGGGTGATGGCAACCACAACCTCAAGTTGCTGCCTAGGTAGACAGCAGTGTTAGAGTTCTAAGCAGTAGGGGCCTGAGAACTGGAACACAGGCATGGCATGTATGAGTCACACTACAGTGGGCACATGAGAAGCACCATGTGCCAAGTGCACTTCATTTATGACCGTCCTTGCCAACCTCACGCTCCCACACAGACACAACCATTGTCTTGCGGATCATGTTTATGTTTCTCTTGTCTTTTCCTCCATTGTACTGAGGATCAAAGCAGATGAGGGAATGGGGGAGAAGATGCTGTAACATAGACAGGAAGGATCAGCAAATCCGAGACATGGCCAGTCTCAGGAGGGAGAAAGCCAGCCCGGCTGTTGCCTCTCCAATCAGCAGCAGTTACCAAGGGAAGTCAGCGACACAAACAGTACCTGTCTGTCAGTGTTAGAGAGACTGGACTGGGCCAGACACTGTCCAGATTGTATGTGGATGGGAAATGCATGTAATTGAATTTCAGGGTCAATTGCAACTTAAATTTTTGTATTTCCTCTTTGTGGAGCACAGAACATGCTAGAATTGCTGCCTCTTTCATTGAAGAGGTTATTGTGAAATGGGTCTCTGGTTTTAGTGGATTAAAAATAGCCCGAGGCCCAGCCATGCAGACTCGTTTACCACTCATGACTCACTCCCTTCAGCTTCGGTGTGTGTAGCTTTTCTGAAGAAACAGCCATATTTTTAAAGAACATTTCCATAAAGGAATTTCTCTTCCTCTTGTGGGGGTAGAACAGAAGTGGGAAGGAAAAGCGGGAGAGGGGCTGGGAAGGAAGCAGGACCTACTTTCCTGCTATTTTCAGATGAGTTAAAATCCTTGGACTCTAAATTTCTTTTAAGAAAAGCAGTCTGTGGAGCTGGGAATAAGACATATGTGTTCTGTGTCACAAGCCTGTGGAGCCACATTACATGCCACGCACAACTGGCCAGTCTGACCATTCCATTGAACTCTTGGGAAGAAAAGTCCCCTCTGACCCATAGCTGGAGTCTTCAGAGACCGTGTCTCTCCCAGGGTGATTGCTGTTGCTTCTGTAGGACAGGTAATGCCTCAGCATCCTTCCATAAATGCTCCTCTCTGCATGTTCCTGAAGAGTAGAGTGCAGCCAAGTCTTCCAGCACTCTGGTCCAGGGTCTATTTAAACCCTGGAGTGAGATTGAGAGCTGAGCCGATTGGCTTGGGAACCTTGAAGTGTTCCAAATCTCTAAATGTCTTTACAGATGTATTAAACACATTATTATAGTTTTTTAATTGTAAATGCCAACATGAAAAAGAAAGGGAAGCTGTAGAAATTTCTCCACAAATGGCAAATGACTAAAACAACGGAGATTATGTCCTTGTTTTCTGACAGGAGAAAGTATCCTCCATGCAGAGGTAGTTTGGATTATTGTCACTTACATGCTGGTGTCAAAAGCAAAGCCAGGATTTCAGTTTCTGGTACAGGGGACGTTTTGATTAATTAGGATGCTGAGACATCCCCCAGGAGGCTGCTTTTGCAGGCAGAATTTCCTAGGCTGACTTCTCGGGGAGCTGAATAGGAGTGGCTGCTCCAATGAGACCAAGCAACTAGAAAGCAGCCAGGACCTCAGCCTGATAGGTGGAAACAGCAGGGATGCCCAACTCCTCGGATGAAGCAGGCAAATAAACCTTCCTGCTGTCTTCATGGTAAATGCCCAAAGTGCCTCCAGAAGAATGATCAGCTGCTTTGGGGTTGAGGAGGATGACTTCTGGGGACAGTGCGCTCATGTGCTGATTAATGACAGATAAATTCTGCAAATGGCACGGGTCAGTGAGCTCGTCATCATGTACCTGTCACAGAGTGTGCTTACACTTTCCTAGATGGGCTAGCTGTGCATCTGAGCTGTATTATATAACCTGGTTTACTCTAGGCTATACATGTGAACTGTGTAGAATATTATAGGCAATGCTAACCCAGAAGTATTTACTAACTGACTATGCAAAAGGAACAATAAAAAATAGGCAACAGGAAGCTGCATGATATTCTTATGTGACCATGGTGGTCTGTATGGCTCCTTAATGACATATGCAACATGACTGTTCATATTTCCAATAATGCCTTTTGATCATTAAAGTGCTGTGGTAGATGGAGTATTTTATATGAGATGAGTTGTACTAGGCTTAAGAGAAAGTTAAACTCAGGATGTTCACATCTTGAATATATGTGCAAATTTTAAGTGGATTTTCTAAAGTTTAACTTTATGCACATAATTTAAAATAATGCAAATCACCCTGGTTTTAAGAGTCTGTCTAGAGCCACATATTCCCCAACCCCCTAGGCCAAGAGCATTTTAGCAGTATCAAGGTGATTGCCATACATCCATTCCCATTTTCCCAGGGAACAAATGCCCCATTCTGCCTTGACAGCAGCTACTGCCGTGCTTCATTCCATATTGGTGACTACCACACTGTGACTCCCAGGATCACATCGATATGAAATTTAAACACAGGTCTCAAGATTCTGAATGTGTCTGGATTTTAGCCTTCAGAGGATTCGAACCTAGTCCAACTGGCTTTGGGACTATTATATGCCTCCATATTCACTATTTCAACTATAAAAGCTCTTATACCTTATTAGACTAATGTGAGGACTAGCATGTAATGAGCATTCATTATGTACCTGGAACTGGTCTAATCACAGAAGCTCAAAGGGGTATAATTCTATTATTACCCCATTTTAAGTATGAAAAATCTGGATGCATAGGAATTCGTAAAAAGATAAAAATGAAAAACTCTTACAACTGATAGTAGTGAGGGGGGAAATGCTGCGTTTGGCAAACATCCCTCAGAACTTGAGGTTGTTAATCAACAAACACAACCCTATCCCAGTGGAACTTCTTGACTCTGGGTAGGGATTGTCCACCCCACAGGTTGCTGTAGGTCTTTCTCCATTATCTGTGGCTGGACATTCTGTGGCTTCTCATGATATTCCCACAGCTTTCATGAGCTTCCAAATTAAATTGTGTTCATCTGAGTTTCAAGTAACACACATTACACTCATCTTCAGATGAGAATCTTGGTTTGATACTGACATCCTGCTCTATCCACAAGCAGTAGATAACATCAGTTGTACCATGGAGAGCTGGCACCCTCTACCTTTTTAACTGAAGACCACCTTTCCCCTTAAGATGATGGGAGTTACTCTCTTCCACCTTCCAGAGCCCATAAACAACCTGCAAATGGCCATCGGTGGACTTAGAAACCTTTGCACTGTTGGGGTCCTGTCTGGTGTGCTCTCAAGAGTAAGCCTCAGCACTCCAAATACACAGCCACTTCCAAAGCTGAGCTACTCAAAAGTATGCTTCCTTGGGAACACACCGATTCATTTCCATTCTTCATGCCTTCTTTATTTGTTTGTGAAAAACTTCAAAATATAAGATTCACTGCATCTTTTGAGACTGTTCTATATATCAGAAATGGTGCTTGATTAACTTACTCAATTGATGAGTAATGAGATTCATATATGTTTGAGATACATCTGTATTTATTTTTAAGTCCCTTCTATTCAGCATGACATCCAACTCTACTTTCAAAAATAAATAAATAAATAAATAAGAGCCAGTGTTTGGTCTTTGACTCTCGTCTTAAGCCCAAATATGGAACTTTAACTCTTGGTCTTCCAGGAAGTTCTGCCATGTCCGCATTGCTGCAACTACACACTGGCCCATAATGCCATGACTTCAGAGCCTTCTTTTGTGCATGCTCCTGTGCCACCAGACAACATCGCTAAACAACATCCACATTTGTAAACATGCTGGCCTCTCCAAGAAGATGAGAAGTCTCCCATCGGAACCTGCAGCCTAATATCCTGTTGGCTGAACTACATGTAGAGAGATAACCTATTTACATACTAAAAAGGTCAGCTTAGACAATCAGCAGTTAGAGATGAATTTGCTGCTGCTTGCAACTGGAGCATAAGAATTAGGAAAAAGCCTGCAATTTTGCTGTCTTTTTTATCTGGGCAGACAGCAAGCATTAGTAAATATGAGGATGTCTGCTCTAATCTACAAGAGTAGCATCATGCAGAAAAACCCAGTGATAGACAGCTCGCAAGTATTTAGAGGCTTCCTGGTTCCAAACAGGTATCGCTGACCATGTAAAGTACATGTCAGTCTCTTACACTAAAACAGGTATGTGTTGACCATGTAAAGTACATGTCAACCTCTTACACTAAAAATGGTAATTAAGAGGTGGAAAGTGGGGGCCCACAGAAGTGGGTCTGCTCCACCTTGACTGAAGGTCAGACAGCTTACGCCTACTCTTGCTCTTTCCAAGTTATTGACAAGAAGTCTGATTTAAGGAGTGGCTACAAACAAGAGATCCTGACCTAGGGTGTGGTTACCTGGTGTTTTGGACATTAAGATGGCCCATAGAGGTGGATCCGTCCCACTTTTTACCAAAGGCCAGATAATTCAAGCCTATTCCTGCTCCTTCAAGGATATGACAGGAGGTTTGACCCAGCAGTGGCTGCCTGCAGGATGCTTGATCTAAGGTGTGGTTGTCACATGCCATGCCTAAACAACAGAATACTTAACTAAAAGATATAGTTGCTTGATATTTCAAGTACTGAAGCAAGTAACTGTTCTGGTTGTCCTTTGTGTCATGACAAAGTAGTCTTTTGCCTTCTTCCACCCTGGTTTGGACTGGGGTATAAAAGTGTATGAAAATAAATGTGGACACATTCAGTATTCAGTATTTACTGAATAGCTCTGTATTCCTTTCATATCTCTGTTCCTCCTACCTAATTTTTCTAACCCACAAGTCCCTACCCTGGAATGTGTGAATTCTGTCGAGGATGGACCCTGACAGATGTTGTCCCAATGTGTGGCTCTAGTAGTGGAAGTATTTGCATAATAATTTTCCAGATTCTTGATAACATGTAAGACATAAACCACACTAGTGGGCTCTCGGTTGTTGGCTGCTTCACCTTAACTTGCCACTTGCTTAAGGAAAGCAGGTGATCAGAAGGTGTGAAGCATTTTCATTGTGATCTGTCTTTTACAGGCTTTAAGTCTCGGTGGATTTCAGTTAGCTAATGTGTACTGAAAGTGTCTTCAAGGACGTCATTATAGAGGCAGAGGTTTATGCAGGCATTCCTAATGTTTTTCCTTTTTATCCATCTAGAGATCCAAGGCTATGTCATCAGACCTCCATTTTTATCATATGTGTGTTTGGTCATATATGTGTGGGTGCACATGTGTGCATGTGTACATGTGTCTCATGTGTTGCACATTGTGTGTGTTCATTTGTCTCTGTGTGTCCGTTCTTGTATTGAAGTTACATGGGAATGTGTTTATGTGCATGTGTGTGCTGATGTGCACTCAGTGTGTGCATACGTGTGTGTGCGCGTGCATACGCATTCTTGTGTACATGGAGATAAGACAACAACCTTGAGTATCATCTTCAAATACTGTCTACTTCCTCTGAGATATGGTCTCAGAGCCTGGAGCTCCCCAGTTGTGCTAACCTTACTGAGCAGTGAGCCCCCAGTGATCTCCTGTTCCCACTTCCCCAGCACTGTGATTACAAGCACATGTCACTATGCCTAGCTCTTTACATGGGTTCTGGAAACCAAACTCAGGTTCTCATGTTTGCAAGGGAATCGCATTACTAACTGAGCTGCTATATCTCCTTCGCCCTCTAAGTACCCACCTGTGCTCTGAGCTCCATGTAAACTGTTGGGATAGAACACAAGAGTATAGATATTTTATTCTGTGGTTTGAGAGAGTCTAAGTATGCCCAAGACTGACCAGGATATTGCTATGGAGCTAACACTGGCTGCAAACAAGATGCTTCTGCTCCCATTCATGCCCTAATGCTAGGATTACATGCCTGCCCTATTTGACCCAGCTGACATTCTGAAAGGAGATTCCACAGTGTGGCAGTAGTTACAAGTGAAGCTAAAGAGCCTCCAGATTTGATGGGGTCTCATGGTGGTGAGAGCAGCCAGTCTTGGACAAAACTGCAGTCGTGATCATTTGTCCCTTAGAATGGGGATTCATTCGGAGCTTCTGCTTAATGAAGGGACCACATAAGAATTTGTGAGCTGAGAAGTCACACTGTAACTGAGGCTTTTCTCCCTGGATGCCCTGACCCAGTGTCCCTCCATCTGAGGACACACCATGTTTTCTGGACTCTACAGCATCAGGTGGTGTCAACACCTAATTGTGGGACCTTCTTATATTTTATCCAGCGTCACATGGGAATTTAAGGAGACAGGTGTGAGCCTGGGCTTGCTCTGTCTTTATTGGTGTGAGAAGTAGCTTCTAGGAGGAAATTGCTCTTTGCGTACACATATTTCCCAGACGGTTCAGCACCAGTCTGCTCAATATTCACAATCATGTGTCTCCGTGGTTCATCTGACTTGGAGTAAGACTAGGAAAGCCTGCTGGCCTAGCACTTCACCTGCCATCAAGCAGAACCTCACAGTTCTCCACTCGCACCTGTGACCCACCGCGTCAGTGCTCTGCTCACGCCTGTGACCCACCGTGTCTGTGCTCTGCTCACGCCTGCGACCCGCCCTGTCGGTGCTCTGCTCACGCCTGCGACCCGCCGTGTCTGTGCACTGCTCACGCCTGCGACCCGCTGTGTCTGTGTGTGCTCTGCTCACGCCTGTGACCCACCGTGTCTGTGCTCTGCTCACGCCTGGGACCCACAGTGTCTGTGCTCCGCTCATGCCTGGGACCCGCCGTGTCTGTCTGTGCTCTGCTCATGCCTGGGNGCTGTGTCTGTGCTCTGCTCACGCCTGGGACCCGCCATGTCTGTCTGTGCTCCGCTCATGCCGTGCTCTTTCAGATTACTCCTCTGCACAGACACAGCAGGTGCTCCACCAGTCCATCTTCATGACCTCCATGTCTGCCCACCCTTTTCGAGACCTCCCCCTAGGCTGGGAGCAGCACTGCAAGCTGCTGCCAGGTGTGGCTGATATCCAAGCCAAGCAAGTGGCCGGGTAGACAGTGGATGAGGTGAGAGGAACCACACCAGGGACACTGGAGTGAAACCAGCCTACTCTTGGCATTTTCTAATGTGTGCAAAAATGTTCCTGGCACATCTCAGTTTGTGTATCTTCTCTCCAAAGCTTAAACTTCAAATTGGAGCGAGAAGTCAGGCATGCCTTTGAAGAAGCTGGGAAAGCCCACTGTCTGCCTGGTTGTCGCTGCTCTTCCCCACCCTGGTCTTACCTTAGTGCCACCTCCTGTGTCTTGTCATCCTCCCCATGCTAAGTAGACCAGAGAAACTAATCCTGCAAACCCACAGCCCTGCTCTGAATGAGAAGCAGCAATGCATGAGCTCCTGTGCCGAGAAGCCTCTTCTCTGGGAGAGCACCGCCCTGCCCCAGTCAGGCTGCATCCTGAGCAATCCTGTGTGCTCCCCTTCAGACCAAGGGTCTGCCACATTGGTTTCCTCCTCTGTGCCATAAGATTACTATGTAAACTGGGTTGATTCTTAGTGAATACATTGTTCAAACTTTGGGTAATATGTTTTACAATGGGGAAAGTCCGATAAGGTTTTACACTATTGGCTTTTAGTATAATCATGCCTTACAACGTTGCTTTTCAGCATAGATCAGTTAAGCTTCATTGCTTACTATAGTACTGAAGCACTGACTCCTAATTAACATGTTCATTTAAGGGAGTGCATTATTTGACCAATAAAGATATCTTGACACTGGCTGGCCTCAGAAAATGCTCTTTCAACCTAGTAAACCATGGTCCTCTCTGAGGACAAGGCTTGAGCTAGATCTGGAGCTAAATTACCTCTGAAATGTTCATCTAGCACCTATTCCAATCACCTTCCCTTGGTGTGGGTTAGGGAAGCCTGGAGCAGGCCCTGTGCCCTACTCCCTGGAGACCTTGTCTGATAGCCTGGGACTCCATTTTGCCCAGGTTCCTCCAGTAATGGGCAGAGGGAGCTGCCATTGCTTCTCAGCATTCTGTCTCTACATACCTACCTCTTGTCCATTCTGTGGAGGGTCGGGCCCATATTATCTTGGTAGTAAAGAGTTGAACCAATGGGATAGAGAATACAGGGGGAGAATAAAATGGCAGGATCCTGTTCCTAAAAGAATACTTGGGTCTGTGCTTTCTTGGAGAATTGTGCAAGATTGTAAAGTGTGTTCATGACCAAGGCAAATGGATTAAAACCTTCTGTGTTTATGATGAAATCGTACATGAAAGGGCATTGAACAATTGGGGAGTTCCAACTGACAAGCAGTTCCTTACTACTTCTAAGCTAGTCATTTGATGTTCTTCATTTAGAAAGTAAGGCTACAATTGGCCCCTCTTTTCTCAATAGACCCTTACTCATGACCCTCACTTGGCCAACAACATATATTAGGATAATGGTGGCAAGACACAAAGTCTTATTTTATCCACTGGACAGATGAAGACATAGAGATGGCCAAAAATTAAGTGACCTTCTTGTGACTACACAGTCAGTGCCAGGCCCTGAGCTGGCATGTTCTTGCTGTGCGCACACTGGACGTAGAGGAAGCTAACCTGGGACAGGGAGGAATGGCTGTGTGCAAGGGTGACTGCACAGGATGGCCGTGGCTCAGTCAGACACTGTAGGCTACTTGGTTCTTGGGCCCTAAGTCACTTTCTGAGCAGGGTGATTTGGGGTGATGGGAATGGTTTTCTTCAGAGAGAGCCAAGCCAAGGAGAGGAAGATGCTCACTATGTTGGTTAGCAGCCTCCAGAACGGCAGGGGTCTGGACTGAGTTCTATGATGAGGAACATCTGACTTCAGTGATTATTTTAAAATCAAACTCAATGCACAGGGAAGTAGACAAGATGCAAAAGATGAAGAATAAAGTGAGCCAATGTGATCCCTTTTATAGTCTCAGGACGAAGCACTTAATTAGGATAATGGCGTGTGGGAACTGCAAGCCCAGGAGTGTCTCTGAAAGTGTGGAGAATGGTGGCGCTGTCAGAAGAAGGACCAGGTGGCAATAGAGAGACTTAACGGGGCCTTTCTAAGGGGGCATGAAGGATTAGAGGTGATATCCCGTGGGGTGATACAGATGGTAAGTGAGGTATCGCCATTAGAGGGTGCAGGCAAGGATGTGAGGTAAATGTTTCCTGAGAGCATCACATGCAGAGACAGCCTCTCAGGGACCAAGAATGGAGATTGGGGTCAACCGAGAATCAAAAAGGCTCTGGAGAGGCAGGGCTGCATGGGGGTCAACAGTCCATGGGACAAAGGCTTCAAGAAGAGGTTAAGTCATAGGCATGCATGCACCTTGTCCCATGCTTTCTGAGAAACTTGTCAGGCCTTCAAGATATCACAAATTACTACCCTAAGAAGCGAACTGCGTGGGGCTGAGACTGTCAGTCCAGGGACCAGAGAGTCAGGTGTGAGAGTTGAAAGCTTGTGCACAGGAAGCGTTTCTTACAATGGAGGAAGGCATGCTTTTGTTTACTTCTCGGGAAAGATGTAGCCAAAGAGCAGAAGCCCTGACAAGACCATGAAGTCAAGAGGTGGCTGAGAAGGAGGGCTCTGGTCTGTTCAAGTTCAGCCTCGAATGACATAAAGGCAAGAGGTTGAAGGTGACGAAGGGAGTCACTGTTCCTTCTCATTAAGGTTGAGAATATTTCAAAAGAAAATGTGAAGAGGCTAAAATGCCACAAAGACCTGCTAAGAAGGTTCCTGAATTCTCTCTTATGGAGCATGTGCATTCTCAGCCTCTTACTGCAGGAAGACACATTAGGGCCTTTAGATTAATGAAAAAGCCACAGGAAGGCCAAGTGTCTTGTATCAATTACTCCCTCCCCTGGCTCTTTCTGATGCCCTGTAACCGTGTTCTCCATCAGGGACGTGTTCTAAAGTTGCCCTTCCCATCCGTCCCAAAGCCCAGCCTTGATGTCTAATACAATGCACTTGAGAGCAAGAACACTCTGTCCCCAATCACCATGTACATTTCCTGACTCTGAAATACACCCTCAAGACTGACCTTTGATGGATTTAAAGTGTGGGTTTTGCGGTGTGTTCTATGTCTTTGAAAATAAAGCAGTTCTCTCGAGGGATCCGTGGGGGGGGACATTTGGGAAGTACCATTACCAGTAGGTACCATGACCAACAGGATGCGAGACTGCTCTGGACACCACAACTGGAATGCCAACCGAGGAGGGTTTATTTGAAAAGGCCTCCAAGGTCTGACCCGGATTAAGAGAGCTGTCTGTGCTCTGTTAGCAGTAGACATGTTAGAGGGGAGTCCCCACCAGGGACACAGGGTTCTGCAATGAACTGGGGCATCCTGTGTTAAGTGCCATTCAGCGAGAGCTGGCGTGGGGTGTCTCTAGCAGAAGCTGAAGGGAGAGAATACTCCCTTTGTCTCTATCCTGGCCTGGGAGGGAGGACTCCATTTCACATTCTGCTACCTGTGAAGAGAAGCCAGCTCGGGGCCCTTTGTCCGTCTCCACAGAGCTGGGAACCGGCTTTATCTCCTCTGTCGCTGTGGCTGCCTCTCCCACAGCTCTGTTTGCAAAGCACTGGGAGACTGCAAAGTGGATGTGGTGGTTATGAAACAAAAGGCAAGAAGACGTGGTGGTGTGTGTGTCGTGAGTGTTATTGTTTTACCACGGCATTAGAGGTGAGGGTGTGAGGACACACTAGGTCGCCTTCTGTGGGAGCATATTTCTCTCTCTGGGACAGGCACATAGTCTGCAGAAGAGTACAAGCCTGTAGAACAAGGACTAAAATATTTTTTAAATACTTTTGTACATCTTCATAGCAAAACTTCATACTCAGTATAGGTGTTTGGCCAGTGTCTGTGTGGTGAGTAAGTGAGCTGGGTGAATGAATGAATGAATGAATGAAAATGAATGAATGAATGAATGAATGATGATCGGCCCTGTCCTCAGGCACCATAGAGTGTGGTATATTTACCGTCTCAGGCACAGCTCGGTTTTGTTTGACTCGCATGTAGGCACTTTTCCCTCTTCCACTCTAAAACACTTCTTAAAGCACCACATATAAATTGTCTTGCTCTGAACCAAGTGCTCCCTAAATGTTCATTAACTATAAAGGATGGCAGCCACTTTAAAAGCAGGCTTTACATGGGAGGTAGGTAGTGTTTCAACAAATCCAGGCTGCTGCTGGCTGAGCGTAGCAGCCTTCTGCAATTGACCCTTCGAAAAAAGGGGGGCAAATAAACTCTGCTGAAAAAAAAAATATATATATACTCAAGAGTGTCAGAATGGAAACACAGTCCCCAGTGCATTTCCAGGCAGCACGATCCGGCTCACATCTGCAGGCTCAGCAAGAGAGGAGCACCATCATTGGAGAAGATGGAAGAAGCGGCCCACTGCAAAAGGGAAGCATGCTGAGTGCCAGAGAGGAAGCCAGGGAAAGTAGGTCATGGGGGGAACGTGAGTTGGGTAGAGGAGAAGGCCGGTAGGAGAGCCTACACAGAGACATCATTCTTAGCCTCCCCAGACTACTGTCTCCTGCCTACAGTTAACTTGCTCGGAACCCTTCCCAAACAAAGCCGGGGTTTTGGACACAGAATAGTGAGTGTACTCCCAAGAACATGGAAAATAGACACCTGTCAGCTCCTACACCCAGGGTGATCCAGAACTGTAACCAGAACAGGCTCATAGAGCAGCCTTCAAACCAGGGATGCACCCCAGAATCAGAGCCAAGGGCACAAGTCTACATAGCAACTTGCCACGTCATGGGTGTTCTTCAGAGCCAACCATGGCCTGGGTACTCACAATGTTTCAACAGGGTACTTGCTGCTTTGAAAAGTAGGCCCACCTCACAGCTATCATTTGAAGGGTAGTTAGCACATAATAATCGCTCTTTCCTCAGAGAGCTTACTCTCCTCGAGACGTTGGCCTCATTTTGTCTCACGGTGGTAGGAGACAGGATCTTTGAGTGGGAGAATGAGAAGGAAGCCCTTCAGTGTTATTCTATGATATGTAAAAACCTCACCATTTGCATGGTTAGACTACAGATTTTTATTAAAATTCAACATTCAATTTACTTTTAGGAAAAGTAAGTACTAACAATACTCAACAAGGCTTTGAAATATTTTTAAAATCTGGACAAAGACTTCTTCCTCAGTAAATTCCATGGCCTTGTTCTTTACCACCAAAAATAAAAATAAAAAATAAAGGGGGGATAGGAATCTTTCTAAAAAACAGAGACAGGTGGTGAGGCCAAGAAGTCAGAGATGCCCTGCTGTTTACAGAGAACTAGGGTGGGGAGCCCAGACCCCCAAGAAAATGTGACGGTGGCCCTGTTGTCACCACTCAGCAGCATGCTCTCTCTTCTGCGCATGCTTTGGTCTCATGTGTTATTTCCTCCCTGTTTATCTTTCCA
This sequence comes from Ellobius talpinus, assembly GCA_001685095.1. Lineage (NCBI taxonomy): Eukaryota > Metazoa > Chordata > Mammalia > Rodentia > Cricetidae > Ellobius > Ellobius talpinus. The sequence continues at coordinate 26,285 of LOJH01010926.1, forward strand.
TGTGATGGTCCGGATCGACCATGCTGAAGAGGAGGGAACCCTGGTAATGCTGGCAGAGGGGGCTCAGTGAGAAGTGTGAACGATCAGAGCAGCTGGTCACCTTTCTACCGTGAGCAGCTCTCAGCACAGGGAGTGAGAGCATGTCTGGGCCCACTGCTCCAGCATGGCTGACATGCTTTCCAGACACAGGGATCCTGACTGAGATAGAATAAGGTCTTAAACAAGTCCTGGTCAACCTTTTATTTCCTTCCAGGAAACTTAGGGACTCCTTCAGAGGAAGAGGCACCCCAGAGGCAGACCTATCCTCAAGGGGCCTCTGAGAGCCTCTGGAAACACCTTTTGGATGTCCCTGCTAGAAGGCAACATTGCCACTCACATCTAGGGATAGAGGCCAGGGGTGTGCACAAATGCCCCATGGTACAGACAAGCACTCTACAGCAGAATTGCCTGTCCCAAGGAGTTTATGGCACTGAGACTGAGAAACCCTGCACTTGGCTGAGCTTCCTTTCTGCAGTCCTGAGGATTTGGTTTCTGCAGCGCCTCCTCCCTCAGCAGCCGGATCTGCAGACCTTCCTGCTTCTCATTAGGCTATAGGTGATGCCCTGCCCACTGCAGGCGGCTGGGGAGTCCAGGCTTGATGGAGGAGGGTCATCTGTCTATGAGTTACTTTCATTGGTTAATAAAGAA